>OX632356.1:53412557-53503816 GCA_951751655.1 Ophion costatus | reverse complement strand
TTCTGGGAAAAAATTAAGATTCCATTATAAGTACAGCAGAATGAAGATAATTAAATTCCGAATACGAAGCACACTTGAAAAACTTTTTTCTGCATCTCGTCATAGAAAAACAATGATCACAGGTGCATTTTAAAAGGTATAAACAAAATTGAAATACATTCAAGAAAAAGTTTTTTTAAAGAATTTTTTGTATGCGGCATTTCATTATCTTCATTTTGCTGAACAGAAAATGAAATTTTAATGTTTTTCCGGATTGCTTCCGGATTTTTTCCACGTCGTGAAGGCTCCGCGCAAAAGCCTTGAAATACTCATAGCCACCTTATAATTATCAGCCTGTTGATGAGGCTGTCAGAATCCCGAAAGTCATATACATACATATATGAGGTATTCTACGTGAATCAGGTGGACACCCTAATTTTGTTTTACATTTATCGAAACAACGCTTAGCCAAAAAAAAAATTCTGAAAAAACACCCCGATTTGAAAATCGGAAAAAATTCCCAAAAATGTGTGATTATATGTAAAAAATGTCAAGCTATCACCCGCAGTGAAAGTATGATTTTTTTTTGCTGAAGACGACTTCAATTGCAATTAATACCAGAACTTTTTGACTGCTAACGAAAAAATGATACATCCACTGTGAACATTTTTACACATAATCACGCATTTTTGGGATTTTTTTCCGATTTTTAAAATGGGTCGTTATTTTTCGGAAAAAATATTTTTTTTGACTAAGGGTTGCTTCGAAAAATGTAAAAAAATGCAGGGGGTCTGTTAGAGTCAATGGAATGAGATAAAAATAAATAAATCGAATTGGCGGGGGTCAGGGAAAAACGCCACCGGATTCACGTGGAATACACAAAATATTTTTATTTTAACAATTTTTTCGTTTAGAACTCGGAGAATCATCCTCGGTTGAGTTGTTATGTCTCAAGACCTATCGGATTTTAGACCAAATATTAAAAAGAAAAAACTTTAAACTTTTGGACTTGTTTTTTAAGGCAAAAAAATAGTCAATCAAGACTCTTACCTCATCTATACCAGTTTTTCGTGGAACACAAGACACAGCAACACAACCGAGGATGATTCGTCGAGTTCTGGTCGAAAAAATTGTTAAAATATTTTTTTTAATTGTTAAAATAATTTTTTTTAATTCTGAAAAAATTGTTAAAATAATTTTTTTTAATTCTGAAAAAAAGGTTAAAATAATTTTTTTATTCCAAAAAAATTACAGTTAATTAAAAAAGAACACGTAAACAAATTGTTTTGACAGATTATCCTAGAACCCTTACGTCTCAAATGGAGCCCCTCATTCGTCAGAGTCCCGACCAAAAATTCTGAAAAAAAATTTCAAAAAAAATTCTAAATAAATGCTTGCTACTCCAGTGTAAACCGGTGCAACTTTTTACCCTCTTGACATTTTCTCTGAAGCCCCACAGTTATTGGACTACGCCTATTTGACTAAAACATTTCTTTTTTAGTCAAGAATGCAATACTGGGGCGAAAAAAACGGACGAAACTTTATAAAAAAAGAAAATGTAGGTTTGGCTACTCCCTTTAAGTTTATCAAGGAAAAAACGAGCAAAGAAATTCGCCAGAAGTTATGCGGGCAGTTTTAGACGTGCAAGAAAGCTGAAAAACAGCCATTTTCAAAAAGGCGTACCTTGCCCGAAAAAAATTGTAAAAAATGTTCTAAAAAGGCAAATTGAACGTAAATTTGTCCTCTTTGAAACGCCGGTTGGAAAAATTGATTGTCTTTATTTTTGAGTCCGCTATCTAACTTTTAGTGCGGCAAGAAAGTTCGACTGGTCTACTCAAACTTTTGGCCGGCAGTATATATATATATATATATATATATATATAGTTATTCATATCCTCAAGTATAGTATTTCTAGCATAACATTTCTAGGTATGTGGATTCCGTGCCTTTATCCTTCTCGCTGCAGGAGACGTGGAGTGTTCCGATACCCGACACCCACGCGACGAACGAGAAAGTAGACTGCCGAAGAATGGAAATGATCCAGCAAAGTGTGCAGAGGATATTTCGAGAAAGCGTCATTTCCTGGAGTCGCGTGTTGAACGGAGTAGCCAAGTCTCTGTTCACGATTCTCCGAAAATTGAAAAGGTAGAGAGGAAGAGAGGAGAGAAGACGCGAGGGAGGATTAGGCTGGATGAAATTGACCAAAATGCTCCTAGTTGCCCTATGAAGGGACGGAGTCATCAACCGTTCCAATTCTATTTTGCGGCCTTGCCATTGAGAAACTCACTCTCCTCGGTCTGCTCCGATATCCACAAGAGTTCATTGGAACAATATCGCCGGGCGGAAAAAACCTGGGTAAATGGCCAGAACGTCCGTTTGCCCTGTAGCTCGGATACTCGATACTCCCCCGCGACACGATCGTCCGACTCGAAGATCCCGTGCGGAAAGTAATGAGAAAAGTTTCGTGGGCCATCCGGGGTCTTGATTTATAAATGAGGACTGCAATTTCGTACTGGACAACTGAAGTGATGGCGGTGATCGACGCTCTGATTGGTGGACCACAATTTGTGGTGACCCATGACCAACCGACAAGCGAAGAATACACTTGGACACTGGTACCTGGATTTAACAACAGTGCAAGTTAAAAAAAAAATGAGTAGACCACGTCTTGAAGTGGCACAGTAAACAGGACCGACCTTAAAGAATCTTGCTGCAATTATTCGCGGGATATGCGTCATCCTCCATCTGCAATAATCTGCTGTTTGCAGCAGATGCAACCAAAAGACGTCATTCGAGGAAGAAAGGCCGGAAAAAGCCACCAAATAAGAAAGATACAAGAATGCTCGATCATCCGGAAGATCAAAAGCTTTGAATTACGTTCGAAGAAAATTGCAATCATGACTTGGGTGCAGTCAAACGACAAGTTTGAAGATCTTTGGCTAATTTTTCTCGCGAAGCAAGTCCATCCAGCTGTGCGGCAAGTGGCACTTCCGGCGGTAGAAGAGACCTGTACAAGGCAGTTTTGTCCTACTTGGGTATCCGTGACGACGGGCTTCGAAAAGGCGTCCTTGCACACTTCATCAGCGCGACCTACGTTAATCGAGACATCAAAGGGTTTTACTCGTAACACGCCTATCTGTGTGTAAATGGGATGCGAGTTGAGCGCACTCCGAGTGAGAGAGAACGTTGCCCCGAGGGAGAGTGAGGCGTCCTGATATAAGAAATCGGATCCTCAAGGAGAATCAATGAAGACAAGGGTGATTCAGATGACGTTGGTGTGATGAGAAAGAAGGTAACTAGGATAAAAGAGCCAGGGAAACATCCAATAGCCGAACTTGTCTTCCTTTTCACTTTTGCTCGATCAATCACGAGGAAACGAATATTCAATCACGAGGGAAGGAATATTCGAAACGAAATGAGAATCACCCGATGAGGCACCATTAACACGCCCTATTGATTAAAGCCCTCCGGACAGGCGAACTGATTGTAAACGTCCGTAGCCTCATTTTTCCTTCCTCATTTCCACGTTATCGGGCGGCCCTCGAGCACCCCCTGTCCCCCAAACTCATCTAACTTGGACACCTTGTGTTCGACGAAGGAGAAGTTTGACGAAAGAGGAAAAGGGGTTTTCGCGTAGGCTCGGGACTTGTACAACTCTTGAGAATGGCAGCACAAGGGGCCCTCAGGATAGTGCTCCTTAATTCGTCAACAGACGATCTTTTCGTCCGACCACCGTGTATATACATCACCCTACCAAGCACACAGATATACGACTAGCAACTGCGGACCCTCAGCTCGGAATCGTTCGGCTTGAGGAAAAGAGGAGGAATCGTGGAATGAGCAAGACTTGGAAACGGCTTTTCGCCGTCGTCCATCCGCACTTTCCGCTTCTGCTTTGCTTCCTTTCTCAACCTCCACCCAGCCCCTGACTTCATCCTCGAAAAGCAGAAATTCCGGAACTCCTCTCTGCGTCGACTTCCATCTCTCTGGCATCTACTCTTTAACGAGGACCAGTAAGAAGAAGAAGAAGAAGAAGGAACGGGCCAGCGGGAGGCTGGGAGTTACCAACCAACTCTTAACCATCCTCCCTTGGACTTTCGGGAAAGAAATTG
Organism: Ophion costatus; assembly: GCA_951751655.1. Classification (NCBI taxonomy): domain Eukaryota; kingdom Metazoa; phylum Arthropoda; class Insecta; order Hymenoptera; family Ichneumonidae; genus Ophion; species Ophion costatus. The sequence goes on along the minus strand of OX632356.1, from coordinate 53,499,725 downwards.
GCAAGGGGATTTCGCCTTTTCAAAAGGCATATTGTCAGCACCAAACGACGTCTCCAGGAGGCACCTCCTCCATCCTTTAAGGCCACTCTTCCTCTTTCCTACTCGGCTTCTCGACTCTGCACGACTCATTTATCGTTATGTACACCCTACTCTACTTCTACACCTCATTCCCGCTCGCCTCTCACCCTCTCTCGCCCCTTTACTTACTCTTTCCTCGTTCTTTGCGTCTTCTAAATACCGGCGAACAAGTGAATCCTTTACGACGAAGAATTTTAATATTGCTGAGGAAGGAAAAGGGAGAGAGAGATATTTATTTCGTGCTCTAGGACCAAGGTACTTCGAGAACACCACCCTAGCTGAGAGAGAGAAGAAGAAGAGGAAGGGGAAGGGATGGGGAGTTGTACGGAAAAGCCTGCTTTCAAACAACCAACTATCGGCACAGCTCGTCTTTAATTATTGAACTTTGCTGCCGTTAGTTACGCTGATGCTTCATCTGCCCCCTCCCCTCCTCTCCGTCGTGTCTCCTGATCCTTATTATTTCCCAGTTCATTCTCGCTCATTCGCTCTCGTAATAAGAAGTTTCTCCGTCACAAAGGTGCCATTCACCGATGTCATCCACTTTGAACGTCAGCCCTCAAGCACGGTCTCGACACTCTCCTCACTTACGTGACACCTCTCGTTCTCTGGTCCTACGTACCAGTGATATTAGTTTCAGCTTATTCGCTACGACGGTCCACGAAAATCGACCGTTCATGGCTGCGATCTACATAGCTATCATTCCTCGAAAGCTCAAATCCTCCACGCAATGAAATTCATGAACATTCGGCCTATGACACTTTCCATTCCGTTAGAGGATGTTAGTGCCATCTCTCAATGAAAACATCTATCCAGACGTCAAAGGGCGTCAAGTTTTCTAAAAGTGACATTTCGAGAATGTGACGCTTCTGGATTACGAATTTTGGGAAATGTCGTGTAGTCAGTATGACGTTTTTCGATTCCGGCTGCTGGCCGTTTTGCGGATGATGCTCAAAACGAGTGCAAATGTATTTTGGACACCTGCATTGGCGTATTGGAAATTTTTTTATGGGGGGGGGGGGGCGGAGCCTATTTGATATATATATACAGATCTCATCTACATATTTTATCTGTATGCAAGGATGTGGAAACAAGGATTTTTACATCAATAAATCCTTTCTTAATTATCGGTACCAACGAGGCTGTGATGGGCACAAACAAACAGAATAGCAGTGTTATTGCGTATCGGGAGTTGAGGACACTTGTATACCAGCCACGTCTTATTGCGTCGTCGAAATGGGGTTAGTATGGCCGGTTAACTACCAATAAGAGCGATTTCTTAGTGCCGTGCAGACAGCGGCCAAGCGGTCTATACAGGAACTACCACCGCAAGCGGCCTATGTGGGAACTACTGAGTTCTTATTACCGTACAGACAGCGGCCCACGAGGTCTATACAAGAACTACCACCGCAAGCGGCCTATGTGGGAACTACTGAGTTCTTATTACCGTACAGACAGCGGCCCACGAGGTCTATACAAGAACTACCACCGCAAGCGGCCTATGTAGGAACTACTGAGTTCTTATTACCGTACAGACAGCGACCCAAGCGGCCTATGCAGGAACTCAGTAGTTCCTGCATACTTGCGGTGGAAGTTCCTGTATACGCCACTTGGGCCGCTGTCTGTACGGTAATAAGGAATCGCTCTTATTGTTAGTCAACCGCCATACTAATCCCATTTCGACAACGCAATAAGACGTGGCTGATATACAAGTGTCCTCAACTGCCGATACGCAATAACACTGCTATTCTGTTTGTCTGTGCCCATCACAGCCTCGTTGGTACGGATAATTAAGAATTCTCACATAGTTGTTATCATTTTGTTGTTATCATCACTACTGAGTTCCTGCATAGGCCGCTTAATTCGGTCGGTATATACATGAGAGATCGTTCAGAACGCGAACCGCCAGCGGGTCGTGTGAAATACAACGTGATCGCAGCAACCTATGTGGTTAACCACCTAATTGATAACCATCTAAATCACTTACAATGAGAGCTTCACTCTTGCTATCGAAAAAGTAACAGTGTAACCAGATCGATATGTATGACCGTGAATAAGACAGACATTGAGAAAATCCTGGGGGGCACATACAGAATTTGGGGGGGGCCTCCTTGGCCACTACCTAGATATGCCAATGGACACCTGCCAGTTATTTTGAGAACCAGCTAGTCATTGGAATGACCTGGACACACCGACCCAATGCGACTATGAAGCCATCAGCGTTTGGACAACATAGAGTATGGGGATGACGGGCTTCAACGAGACCGTCCTCGAATCGTCCCCAAAAAAACCTTTCCCTCACGTACATGCCTATACACCTTGGGGATGATAAGTCAGCCAGATTCGAGGCGCTTTTTCGACATGGGGCCTGCAGGCGGGCGACGAGATGCCGACGGCAACGACGACTAGTCGAGTAATTAGCGACTAGAGCCAGCATCGCCGCTACCCCATCCTCGCCACCCTCACCCCTGGGGGAGCGGTTTATTAGTGCCGAAAGCGGTAAGAGGGCGGGGAAATATTCGCTTGCGTGAAAGCCCAGCGAGACGCAGGACCGGGATGGCGAGAAAGCTCATGGAATGCCGGAACGAGTGCGAGATGCAGTAGGAAAATGAGGAAAGGGTGTGTTAGCGAGAGAGAGAGGAAGAACGAATGCAGGACAGGGGGATGAAAAGGGAAAGTAACGCGCGTGGTTTTGGCGCCTGGGGGATAAAGTCTCCAGACCAGAGTATATCCTAGACCCAACAGGACCAAGCAGCTCTCGGCTACTGATATAAACCTGGAGAAGTAACGAGGCCGTACAGAGAGAGAGAGGAGAGAGAGAGAGAGAGAGAGAGAGAGAGAGAGAGAGAGAGAGAGAGAGAGAGAGAGAGAGAGTGAGAGGGTGGGCAAGGGAGAGAAAAACGACGCGGAGAAAGGCACGTCCTCCATGCACGTGGGTTATAACTACGAAAAGCCTTTTCTGCCCCTCGCCGCATTCCTCTTTTCCGCTGGGGCGCGATCCTCACACCATGCGCTACGGACACTTGGCGTGGAAAAATAATTGCACGGTGATAAATTTCGAATAATCGGGCCACCGCGCGAGTTTTCATTTTCTCCCCCTTCTCTTCATCCCTCTCTCTCTCTCTCGTCCTATCTTTCACCGCAGCAGGGTATACAATTTTTATCCAACCCCCACACGATCCCGCAGTACACGAAAGGTCGTTAGTGCCGGGTGACACCAAACCCGAAGGTAGGTACAGCTCATTCGCAACACCCTCATGATCCAAAAGGAGCCCTCGCGCATGAGGGATCACCCTATCAGAATTGCACTCGAGGTCAGATATTCCTCATTCGCCCTGCCCACGTGGTCCAAAAGGAGTTCTCGTGGATGAGGCTTACGGCTACACAGATCCTACCAGGTGACGGTCAGTCGCGTAGGAAAAATTCGCATCTGGCCACTTAGCCATCTGAACGTTGCTGAACGATTCAGCACAGAAAAGTCAGCACAATGATTTTTCTAAAATGAAAAGTTCGAAAGCGGCTGCCACTTCCTGGCAACCTCGAACAGATGAAGGCTGAAAGATTGGAGTTTGCATCTCTGGAACGCAATTCTTTTTGTTCCTTTTTTCCTCAAAGTTCTCTCGACAGATTTTGGCTACAAAAAATTGGTGAAATATTTTTCAGGATTTTCATTTGGGTTTGCAGCCTAGATCTGCAGAAAACAACGATGTTGTATGATGAAAAAAAAAACATCGGGAAGGCAAATGGAAAACAAAAGTGCGACGGTGGAATACGACGGAAATTCTGTTTTATGTTTTTATTACTTAATTTTGATTATTTTGTAATTGTTTTGCATATACTGCTTGCAGATCTTGAAGAGAAATTTAAGAAAAGCAGAAGTGCACTTAGTGTAGTAGTTTGCAAGATTGGAATGCCACAAAAATTCTCTTTTACATTTTTGTCTCTTCATTTTAATTATTCAACAAATTTTTAATCAAGAATTGTCAACAGAAAAGTGAGCAATTGAAAAAAGATTCATTCTCGCTGCCCCCCAACGCTACAAGGTTCAATTCTACCAAGTGCACCCACAAGAGCAGGAACATTGAAATTTGCATGATCGGTTTGCAATAAAAATGATTTTTTTTCGACTTACAGACATCTTTTTCGTGCATTTAGCATACGCAAATCACCCACGCATTGTTCAGTATCTTTATCACACAGCAATATAAATCTGCAACTAAATATTCTAGAAAACGATTTTAAAAAACACTAATAATGAAAAAAAATCTTTCCCAGCATTCTAACTATGCCATCTCCAATACCATCGCACAGTGCTTTGTACGAAATGATTGCCATAAAAATCTAAAAACCTCACGATGTTGAAGTTCGCATCCCTGGAATGCAATGGAAATTCATTTGATCGAATTGGCCAATTTTTTTGCACATTTAGACTAGCATATTCTGAATTATTTTCTAGGATTCTCATTAGAGATATGCAGCCTTAATCTGTAAGAAAAAACATTGTGGATAGTAATAAGAATGAAGAAATGAAAAATTCCACATAACTTTCGTCGCAGTCCAACGATGCAAACTTCATGGCTGTAAGAACTGACCAGGCAACCCTTCTGCCCTTTAGTTTTTAGCTGAGAACAGTGTCGTATCTGTGAGTACGTGTCTCGTCGGGGATCTTCATTTAATTTTTAGTGGCGCTATAAATGCAGGAGCCAAAAGCATTGCCTGTTTTCGCGATCCTCGAACAAGCTCTGATGGGCTGAGAATGCGAAGAGGGTACGAAAATACGTGTATGTATGAAGCAGCAAATTTCGGGGAGCACGAGGAAGAGAGAAAGAGAGAGAGAGAGAGAGAGAGAGAGAGAGAGAGAGAGAGAGAGAGAAGGGTACAACAAGAGAGAACTGCACTCCGTGGGCAGGATACTCGAAAGACCATAGTACGATAAATTTCAAGAGGGAGCAGCCGAAAGAGCCCATGTAGTTGGTCTTCAAGAGAAGAGTTCGGTAAACAGAGTGACGCCCAATGGAAAAAAAAGACTTTTGTTGGTGGTGTCGACAACGGAGGGTCAGAAATATTTGTAAGAATAGAGGGTAAAATAGCCTCCTGAAGGACTGACAGACATAGAGGGCTATAGAGAAAGGAAAAAGCGAGTGAAAGAGAGGATGAGAGAAAACCAGTGAGGGCCGAGCGTTATTAGGGAGGGTGGATCAGCGAGGATAAAACCTGGGGTAAAAGCATACCTCACCCCATCTTTTTCCACCCCGGTCGTCCAAGATGTATCGCCCCGAAAAGCTTGTCAACATCGGACAGACTAGCTTTAGCTTTGCAACCCAGATGAATATTCAAGGGCTTACACCTATAGTTGAAATTTTTGAAAGTATCGAATTTTGGTTTTCGACGGATTCTCAAAATATGACATGTCAAAAATATTCTAGGAAAACTTCCGTCGCTCAGTCCAAAATTGAAGGAGTCATGGGCGTTCATAGGTTCATAAAAAAAAAACGTGGGCTTTAAACGCGTTTTTTTTTTCAAAATCGGTATTCACGATATCTCGAAATTACAGCACCAGTCAAGTTCAAGTTTTACAAGCTTCTTTTACACATCAAAAAGCAGTACTTGAACGACGGAATCGTTTTTTCGATTCATAGTTTTTTTTTATCAACGAAAGTATAGCGTTTTTTTCGCCGAAAATCGACACTTTCGCTTTGAATTGCGACAAGTTTTCAGGATAAAAAAATGTTCCTGCCATTTTGGGCACTTTTTGTCGAATCGTCTCTGCCAACGAAGGGGTTAAGAGGGGAGATACATTTAGGCAAGGAATCTATTTGCTGGTTATCACGATTAAAAGAAAAAGACTTCTCCCCCATTTGTAAGACTTAAGGTATATTTCATTATTACTTTCAGCTGCTACATGATATTTTTTATTTATTAATCATTAAAAATGGCCTGGTCATCTAAACTGAATTTACAAAACTCGCGTGACGTATAGCTAAAAAAATTATCAACCGATTCTGATGAAATTTGGTATAGTTTATTGTCCGAAACATTACCCGCAAAGTTTTTGAAAATAAAAAAATAGGATTATTTGACTGCAAAATATACCCTTTTTCGGAAATTTTTTATTTCATAGCGTACCATTTCATCGATTTTCAACATTCCTCACTTTTTCTTGGTTCATATTCCGTGTATGAGTATTAATGAAAGAAAAATCTTCATCAGTTTTATTCAGATTCACCTACGTCATTTTTAAAGATGAATTTTTTTCATCTGAATGTATCAGCTAAAAGTAGCAATGAAACATACCCTAAGTTTAAAAAATGGTGACAAAATCTTCACTATAAAAAAAATCATGATAATCAGCACTTTTCTCCTCACCTCAAGGTCTAAAAAATCTGCCCCCTCACCTCAATCGTCACGAACTCAACCCACGATTTGACTACTATCATTCACCAGCTTCAATCGCTATTCATTTATTTAACAATCTTTCAAAGTATTCGACAAATTCGACTCATCGTCCCCTAATCAAATTATTCATTGTTGTTTCAACGATTACTCATTCATTCGCCAAATTCAGTTCCATTTTATTCCTCCGTTCAATATCGGTTCATCGATTCGACGGATTGAGTTTTATTTCGCATGAAACTTACACATAAACTTAATCGCGTCTTCAGTGCGCACGCATTGGGTGCACTGGAGATACCTTACCCAAAAAAATTCGTATCCGATAAACAATAAAACTCACCCCATCCTCCTGAATGATCACCCCATAACGATGCGCCTGACGGGGGATCGATGTGCCTCGGTATTTACGCGACGGAAGAATCGGGTCGTGACGACAGGAGTCCAGTGTCTGCAAAGACCGAAAATAAGTGACCTCGTTGCACTGCATAAACGTTTTTCTCTTTGAGTGCGTCGAGCCGTATCCTTCAAACGGCTTGTGAAGGCGGGGGGGGGGGGGGGGGGTACGAGTAAAGAGGGAGCTCGCAAGAGAAATTCGCAAAGGAAACGAGAGAGTTTGAGGTCGACTCCTCCAAAAGCGGGCATTTCTCTTCTCCATTTCATCGGAAGAAGGTTCCTGTTGTTTTCCTGCGATCTCGCGAACAAGCCACAGGAATTCTCTCTTTATACGAGATCGAAATTACGCGATCCTGTGCGTCCTTTTCTCGTATACGTATGTTACTATCGGGATGCCTTCTTCGTCATTTCCGGATGCCGGAAACGAGTCCTCGAGTACTCGGGGAGTATAAGGAATGCCCTTGGAGCAGGAGAGAGGGAGAGAGAGAGAGAGAGAGAGAGAGAGAGAGAGAGAGAGAGAGAGAGAGAGAGAGAGAGAGAGAGGAGGAATGTCAGAGAACGCGGGTACGATTCCCGATGAAAGTCCGCAAGGAGCAAAAAACGAGGAAATCGTCTTTATATATGGACTCGACGGAAATGCGAGCGAGGTATTTAATCCACCCACTATAGAGACTGGGTGAGGACCCTTGTAATACACCTCCCTTCTTATCGAACCTCCATTTTTGTAATCCGTAACCCTTCACTACCGTCTTATCTAACCTCCATTTTTGTAATCCGTAAACCTTCGCTACCTTCTTATCTGACCTCCATTTTTGTAATCCGTAACCGTTCGCTACCTTCTTATCTGACCTCCATTTTTGTAATCCGTAACCCTTTGCTACCGTCTTATCTAACCTCCATTTTTGTAATCCGTAAACCTTCGCTACCTTCTTATCTGATCTCCATTTTTGTAATCTGTAACCCTTCGCTACCTTCTTATCTAACCTCCATTTTTGTAATCCGTAACCCTTCGCTACCTTCTTATCTAACCTCCACTTTTGTAATCCGTAACCCCTTGCTACCTTCTTATCTAACCTCAATTATTGTAATCCGTAACCCTTCGCTGCCTTCTTATGTGACCTCCATTTTTGTAATCCGTAACCTTTCGCTATCTTCTTATCTGACCTCCATTTTTGTAATCCGTAACCCTTCGCTACCTTCTTATCTAACCTCCACTTTTGTAATCCGTAACCCTTTGCTACCTTCTTATCTAACCTCCATTTTTGTAATCCGTAACGCTTCGCTACCTTCTTATCTAACCTCCATTTTTGTAATCCGTAACCGTTCGTTACCTTCTTATCTGACCTCCATTTTTGTAATCCGTAACCCTTTGCTACCTTCTTATCTAACCTCCATTCTTGTAATCCGTAACCCTTCGCTACCTCCTTATCTGACCTCCATTTTTGTAATCCGTAACCCTTCGCTACCTCCTTATCTAACCTCCATTCTTGTAATCCGTAACCCTTCGCTACCTCCTTATCTAACCTCCATTCTTGTAATCCGTAACCCTTCGCTACCTACTTATCTAACCTCCATTTTTGTACATAGGGTAATTCTGGGGGATTTGGCCATAAGGGAGACATGGCCAATAAAAACGTTTCATAGAACCGCGCACTAGATTTCACCTGTTACCGCTCAATTCGCTCCGCGTCGTGCGCAAACGTAAGTGTACGAGCAAAAGGTTGGCAAAAAATGTTAAGTAAGTACAATCCTTTCTAATTGTTCTGTCTACCGCTAATTTTTCTTTAAGGTTTCACGTTTTACATTGTCGTGATATTATTTTGTAAAAGTAATGTTTAATTTTGTATTTCTTGAATAATTCACGTTGCTTTGTCATAACCTCAAGATTTCAAATGTAATGTTTGTACTTGTTGACATTCTAGATGCGGCCGTCTCTCCCGGGAGATGAAAGATGGCCATGCACAGTCGGTGTATGATGGACGAAGTGTTTGTCGTAATGTATTCAAGTAATTCATTTATTCTACATTTGTTTTAGATGCCTAATAAGTACAAGTGAAAAGCAATTGCTCTATTTTGGAAAGATGATATAAGAACAATGGCGAAGGATGTTGCGGAGAAAATTAGTATGAAACTTTCATCGAAGACTGGCTTCAGTGGATAGTGCGCCAACTTTAGGTGAACAAAAATTATACTGACTAAAATTTATACTGAAAATTATACTATGTATGAAAATTATACTGAAAATATGACTGAAAATTATACTACGTATGATTATATACTATGCGATCTAGATGTGGCCAAAAGAAAAAAGAAATTAAGAATCAAAATCTAAAACCAAAGAGAAAACCGAGAGTATAATGCTGAGTAACTGGTCATCTTACCTCTATTGATATGTCCATCACACCCAGACGATATTAAAGTTTACATCGTTGGAACGCAACGAAAGTATCGTAGCCCAATTTTTTGGCACGTTTAGCGCCTCAAACCATTTTCAGGCTTCTTATTAGAGATCGTCAGCCTAAATATGTACGAAAAGATTTTGGATGTAACCGAAAATAAGAAAGTCAAAAAATTACAAAGAATTTTCGTTGCGTTCCAACGATGCAGACTTTAATAGTATGATCAGATTTTAAAAAAATAGTAGTTTTAGAAACAACTTTTATTGGACACGATTTTAAAAATTATAATTGGTACTTTTCGAGATTCGAGGTTTTAACACTTTGTCCGAGACACCCTGTATATATATCATTCTGGGGACTGTGAGACCAAACTTAAAGCCACCTGGGGGGCGGTAATAGAGAATGGCGGAGTTCGAGGTTGCTCCTCTGGTGACTTCATGTAAAATTCATCCGGCTTACCGGCGTTGGGCTTAGGATGAATGTGTTACGCCGGCTAGGATACCGTTCCTTTGGAATTTCGTTAAAATTAACCTTTCTTTCGTGCGCGCGTCTTGTGCATTTTCCACGTTCCCCCCTGTCCCTATTTACGACGGGGGCGTTGGTCTAAAAAATGTGACTTATTTGCAAATACGTATACGTGTACCGAGTGCTGGTAACTTTTTCGAATAAACGACTATTTTCTTGAAGCGAACGAAAAAACCCACGAACGCAATTTATTTTTGTCATCTATTTTTTTCGTCCGTAAAAACGTCTGCAAGACCAATTTGGTAGCCATAGGTAACAATTTACGATGCAACGAAATTTTGCCGAATTTCACAATGCGATAATTTGTCGACTCGTCGGATAATAATCTTGAAAAATAATAAATGAAATATACATATATAAATATAATAAATCAAACGATAATTTTTTTTTACTAATGATAAATTAGTATTAATAATAACGAAACAAATAAATACTAATAAAGCAACGGACCAGATAAATTCAGAAGTTTTACATCTTCTGTTTACATTTAACAACGATAACGAAAATGTTGTAAATTTGCCGAGTTGAATAATAAAAATTTCCAAGAACGTCGGCATATATAAAACGAAGATATAATTATGCTCCAAGGACCCGTTTAGAACCCCGTACCATACCTCCACCATTTTTCAAGATTTTTTTTTTCAATCCATGCAACAGCCAAAAGTAGTCATAAGGGATTTATGATAAGTCATAAATCCTAAGTCTCAAAAATGGGAAAGTCCTTTAAAAAAAGTATTTTTTTTAAACCAGGTAAAAAAAGTCATAATTTGAGGAAATGACATGCGAAAAGCCAAAAGCAGATGATCTTTGTCTCGAAAACCGTGAGACTTTTGCTAAACTGAAATTTCAGCATATATTAGGCCATGATCTCTCTTATCGACGGTTGCAGGATTATCCATTCATATGCCCATCAGCAATTTATCAAATAAATTTTCCATATATATTAACATATATATTTGGGCGCGACCACTCTTCGGGCAGGTCCGTTCCACGTCTGCCTACGCCCCGGCGTCATCGTCGGGTGAAACGGCGAGAACGTGGACAGAAGCGCGGCAGGAGCGTGTCGAGACGTAGTGCGGATAAAAGGATTTCCGAGTTTCCGGCAGGTGGGAGTTGCTTCAATGCGCGGTGTACCTCGGGGCACAACGTCGACCGCCGTCTTCCTCTACTTCCGGTTCTCGTGTTTTCTCGCAGCCTGCTCCCTCTATCGCTGTTTATTTTCCTTTCTTTTCGTTCTTTGTTTGACATTTGATTATTAATAGTGAAAATATATTCTCGTCGTATTGCCGATTTCTTTTAGCCACATTCAGACTACGAAAACGTATAAAACGTTTTTTCAGGATCTTTAGTAACAATATATGACTGAAACAGGTGACAAAAGATTTTAGACCACAATAAATAAAAAATTAATTAATAAAATCAAGAAGATTTTTTGTTGGATTCCGACAATGCATAATTCAGCACCATGAATAGTAAGGGTAATAACATTTTCTCGTTTATTTTTTTTGTCACCTTTAATTACATATCTTTACTAAGTATTTCAGAATTTTTGTTGTTATTTTCTCCTCGTCTCATTTTGACAAGTTTATGAAGTTAATCTTAGATTTATGATTTAATTAATGTTTAATTGATGCCCTTGTATATATACAGCCATACATATATATGTCATATAATTATATATAAATATATTATATAATATATATTATAATGTAATATAATATAATATAATATATATATAGACCTTGAATGGACTTGAACGACTTTGACCCCCTAAAGTTTTTAATGCGGCTTGAGGTGCCCCACAAGATGGTTGAAAAAAAATGTACCATTTCATTCGAAAAAGTAGGCGTGACCTTCACTGTGCGTCGGCGCCTCCGCCGAAATAAAAAAATTGGTCCCATTTTATGGCCCCCTTCACGCCGTACAACTTTTTTCTGGAACATTTTTCCGTGACGTCGATAACTACAGAGTTATTCCGGGTGACAGAGATAAGAGGGACACCCTGTATATATATATACAGGTTGGTCTAATAACTATTACCGCATTTTATATCTTTGAAACTATACGTATCGGAAAAACATTTGTCGGACAGAAGTTCCACCGTACCGAAGGGGTCATCGGAATGGTATAGAAGTATGCATCGTTGGGAAGCAACGAAAATATATTTGTTTCGCATCCCACAATTTTTTAAACCCATTCAAGCTGCAAACGTCGATGAAACATTTTTTAAGGTCTTTATTAGGGTTCCATAACCTAAGCTTGGAAGAAAAGAGTTTAGATAGATGAAGAAAAAGAATGTTATGGAAAAATAAAGAAGAATTTTCATTGCATTCCAACGATCAAACTTCACCACCATTCGTCGGATGACGATAACGATTTCCTCATAGGTGTAGTGGCTTCCAATACACGAAGGTCACCTTTGCTTTTTCAAGTGAAACAATACTGTATTTTTGCATCTACCATCAAAACTCTATTTTCGCATCTACCATCAAAACTCTATTTTCGCATCTACCATCAAAACTGTATTTTCGCATCTACCACCTGATAGCGGCTGTTGCGACAAATACAATGGACAACAACACACTATCATTGATGGTCGTTTGCGTTGATTTCGTTTACAGATCCCGTACAAAGTTAGAAGAGACGTGCGACTGAATCATCGATCGGAAGACTACGGTATAGCCTTCATTTCGATGCTTGTCACCTCGAGCATCCTTTACCAACAAAAGCGCAACAAATGACCTTGAATCATCTTGCGTAGGTCATTGTATTTGTCTCAACAGGCGCTATCAGATGGTAGACACAAAAACACCCTATTCCATGTAAAAAAAAAAAACAAACGTGACTTTCATATATTGAAAACAACTCCATCCACGCAAAAATCGTTATCACCCTCCGATGAGCCCCTCTGTGCAATGGAACTTCTGTTAGGCAAATTTTTTCGTACACGAGTAAACGGACGATGGAAGTATTTGCAATTCGCAAAACGATTTCGTGGCCCGTACACCATTCGTGAAAGGGGGCTTTGTACACTAAGGGCGGAAAGAGTGATGAAGAACGAGGGGGTTGCGCGAGCACGGAAGAGCGCGGTATACTGTGCGGGCAGGGGGGGGGGTGCAGGGACTGAAGCGAGGCTATCCGAAGGTGGAAAGAGTACGCGGAAAATTTTACGATTCTCGCACACCGTCTATTCGTGGAGAGATCGATTCCTGAGAGAGAAGAGCAACGAACTGGCAAAGGCGATGGGGACGAAGACGAGGCAAGAGGGCGGCCTGTGCGAGGCCTGCTGTATAGATGTATCGAAATGCACGGGGCAAGCTATACAGACGCTTGCACTCGATTTTCCCGATTCCAGAACGATTGTCTACCCGGAAACCAGCAACGGCTACACGGTCGCTCCGCTCTATCGAGGGCGCGAAGGGGAGGGAAAGGGAGAGAGACTAGGGTATAGAGAGGGAGAGAGAGAGAGAGAATTGGGTAAGCGGGAAAAACGAGATGGATGGAGAGAATTTTCAACCGAACCTGATGGTACTCTATGTGACCGTACCTGTGTACCTCTCCACACGTGTTATTTATGCATTTTAAGGAAGCTTTCCAGTGTGACAGCCCGAAAAATCGCTGTTTTTCGCGATTTTTTTTTTTTAAAGAAAAAATAATCTAATCGGTCTGGTTTTTTTTTGTATATTAATTGGGTATTGAAGAATACAAAACAATTTTTTAAAGATCGATTTATTTATTAATTAATATCTATAAAAATGATGAAACAATTGTTGCAGAAAATGCACTTGGATGTGGTGTCCACGTTGGGGGCCACAATTTTGATCTGAAACAAAAAACACAAAAAGATTATTGATCGGTATATAATTGGCTTTCGTGCTATGGAGGCTTTTTTTTTTTTTTTTTTTTTTGCAAAAATGGCGCCGGTTTGAACAAAAAGTATCGATTTTAGCATTTTTTTTGGCAGTTTTTTTTACAAAAAAATAGGAAGATGTCAAAAAAAAAAAAAGCTTCCATAGCACGATAAACAATGACGTTAAGAATATTGTGTAAAAAATTCAACTCGATAGCTTTAAAACTCTGCCCTCCAAGTTGGACACCGTTTTGAAAAATGCTGTTTCGAGAAAAACGCGTTCAAAGTTTCGCTGTAGCTGTAGCGCTCCGTTGCCTTCTTCCAAGAAATGCTGTACAGTAACCAAAATAATCTGAATTTCGGCATGAAAATTTCAGGGAATATTCGGAAGAGTGTATACTATTCGATAAAGCAAAAAAAAATCGATTTTTTGAAAATTTCACACTGGAAAGCTCCCTTAATGTCGCACTTCGGCCTACTGAAAAGTTCGATTCCTACACGGAGAGAATTTTCAAGTATTTTTTACGGTGAAATCAATATTCAAATATTCAATAGTCAAAAATTGACACTAGCTTTTAATATTTTGCTTTCATTCATGTAAAAATTTAAGCAAGTAGCATAATTTTTTACATTTCTTTCAGTAAAAATTCTGACACATTCTCATGTAGAATTTTAACAATGGGCTGCCTCAAAAATTCCAAGTTTCTACGGTAAAAATAACCTGGACAAACTTGAAATTACTAAAATCCCTAGCGAAAAATTAATTCCCTATGATTAAATAAATACTCTATATACTGTATTTCTGAACATTTGTGTTCTTGATTGCTACTTATTTTAGCATATCATCTTTCCGTACCATTGTAGACGTCCTTTATCGAAGTTTCTTTTCACGTTTCTTTGTTTTCTTGCGTAGAACAGCGTAGAACACGTTAGACTGCACGAGACCACGAGGCTTTCTTGGCCCATGCTTCGTACTATAATGCGCATGCGCGGTACCGCTGTTGCTAAGCAACGCGGGTCGGCGTCGTTCGTGCTCGTCATACTGCATCATACACAAGCACACTCTCACAGCTTGCGTTCACGTATGGGCCCGCTACACACAGAGCTCACGCGTAAGGTCAGGCGACCTAGCGCTAACTGATTTTACTATAAAGAACGTGAAATTCCGGTGGACGCACGGAAAATTTCGGCTTCCTTTTTTAAATTTTTATGGAAAACACGCAAATTTCTCAATGTTCCACTGAAAAATTTCATTTATATTAGCACTTTTTAAACTTATTGTCGTAATCTTTACGTTTCATGAAATTTTACTATTAATTTCAGTAAATATTCTGGAAAATATTTAAAATTTCTGTTACGCAAAAATAAATTTTGATTCATTTCCATGAAAATTTATAATTTATTTCCTAAAAACCTGAAGAATTGCACATTTGTCACCGAGTTACTGTGATTTCACAGTAAAAACTACTTAAAAATTCTCTCCGTGTATAATCGTAAGTATAGTTTATAGGGTAGTGTCGAATTTTCAGGTGGTACAATGTCCCACTCTCCCTCTTTCCCTCTGTGTGTGTGTGTTTTGTTGGGCTTACATAAATACTTCAAAAAATTTCTTTTCATGTATTTCGAAAGTGTATTTATTACGTGTAAAAACTCTTATATCAATATCTATAATATAATCATATTTAAAAAATCATGAGAATAGCGTTTTATTAGCGTCTAAAATGAGATGAGCCCTCAAGCAGGATCCTGTAGAAAGAGAGAAGTTGAACGAAAACGAGCGAGATCAATATTCAAAGAAAACGGAGAAGATATTAATAAACCAATAAAAACTTCATAGGAAAAGGATTGCATCATTCTTCTGGCGCTACTATTTCTTCCGATCATGATAAAACTCTCGAAACTTAAAAACCACTGTGATCCAGAGGGAATTATATTATATCGATTGGAACTGTCAATTGGCAATTGCAATTTTCAAACGAAAAAAAAGAAATATTTTTGTTTATAAATTTCGTTCTCCTGCTAAATGATCGCTTCGGGAGGATCATCTACGTATGAACAATTGAACATGTATGGTGCATTTCTACTCAGGTATAACGGTAGACCACGGACATACCTTATGTCTCGGTGTGTCGATACGAGATTGGTCCAGAAATGGAATTTATGAGCCAACATACCTACCACCATTTTGCCTAAGCTTGTAAGTGATCACCGCTACTCGGACGTCTGACGGATTCGTGATTTATCGAGTTTATGGTCGTGAAATGGGGCGGGGCTGGGGTGGCGTCCGGTTGAGGTGCGATCCAAACAATGATCTATAGGAAAAAACGCACCTACCTAATCAATTTAACTAGTTGTTACACAAACAATTTTTATACATTTTCTGTCTTTATTTTTTGTTTTTTTTTTTATTCGAAATGAAGTGCCATAAAACACCTCGTATCTTCCTCGAGGCGTATTATTCGTCGGAGATTCAACGTAAATCGTGCAGCCAAGTTTTTAATATCTCGGCTAACGGAGATGAGTCGTTAAACTTTTCGGAGCGATAAAAAAGTGCGGCTCCCGATGTTTTAGTTGGACGACGCAGCTCGGTCCAGGCGTGTTCGTAAGTTCTCGTTTTCTTCGTGGATCATGGTGCCGATTTGTTTAACAGGCGAAGCGGGTGTGGGGTAGCGCTCGTATAAGTGCTGGATTGAGAAGTGTGGAGTGTTTTTTTTTTAACTTATCACCATTATGAAAATTCAGGGGCGGTATGTACAATCTTTTTTTCCTGTATTTTTTCGTGTGGAAAAATTAACGCTACCAGAATTTGTCTGCACACTGTTTCATCCAGATCCGTGAAGTTGGACGTGAGAAAAAGAAATTTTCCTCTTAAGGCCTTGAGCCACAGAAGGGGGTATAAAATCATGTGCGAATTTAACAATTTTTTTTCGTATGAAAAGGTGATTCACTCATAAAATTAATTGCACATCTATTTAAGGGGGGATTGTCTTTTTTTTCGCAAAATTTACCGCTTTTTGGGAATTTTTTTGTGAAGAAAGTATACAACGGAAAACTTGTGAAACTTGGCATATAGTTTTATTGATCTGTTTACTACATACAAAAAAATTTTTAAACAATTTCATAAAAAAATCCGCCTCCCACCGCCCTCGACGCGCGATGGTCCTTTTTTGATGGTGTGCACGATTTCTCAAAAACTATTCAACCGATTGCCTTCAAATTTGGACAGAATGCTCAACTGACATCCTTTTATCGTTTGATGAAGCAAAAAAGCAATACGCTTAATAGTTTTTTATTTATAACAAAAAATCGATCAATTTTTTTCGAAAAATCGATACTTCAAGTTCAAAACGTCACCAAATCGTCAATTTTTTTTTCCCTTCATCGAACGATAGCTATATGTGTCTAAAGTAAAATGCTTTTTGGGTTTTTGTTGCAAGATGAACGTGAAGGCTGTAATCGTGCACACCATCAAAAAAGGACCATCGCGCGTCGAGGGGGGTGGGAGGCGGATTTTTTGATGAAATTGTTTAAACATTTTTTTGTATGTAGTAGACAGATCAATAAAACTATATGCCAAGTTTCACAAGTTTTCCGTTGTATACTTTCTTCACAAAAAAATTCCCAAAAAGCGGTAAATTTTGCGAAAAAAAAAGACAATGCCCCCTTAATATGAATATCAATTTGTTAGAATTGTTAGAATTCTGTTAGAATTTTTTTTTTCCATGTACAATATGGCCGACTACTCGAAACTTCTCGAAACAGCTTTTTCCAATTTTCCAAAACAACAATTTTCACTCCATTTACTTCAAATTTGAAAGTTATGTTCCTAATTGCATTTCGCAGAGAAGAACGTACGGAATTTCCGATTAATCGAAAAATGTTCATTTTATGAGCGAAATGTTTCACTGAAAATTAATTTCTTAAGTTCAAATACCTACAACTTTTGAATAAAACAATATTTTTTTAATTCCGTACGTACTTCTCTAGGTGTTCCAATGTAGATTGCCGAGAATTGTGGTTTTTTGTTCTAGGTTAAAAATTGTGGATGCTAAATGTCACGCCGCGGAGCGCCTAGAAAAAGATAACAAAATAAAATATTAATAGTCGGCCATTTAGTACATCGAACAAAAAAATTTTCTAACAGCTTGATATTCATACTAAATAGATGTGTAATTAATTTTATGAGTGAATCAATTTTTCATACGACAAAAATTGTCAAATTCGCTCAAGATTTTATACCCGTTACTGTGGCCTAAGGCCTTAACGAGTCTGCATGAGCTTGGTGCCCTAGAGACAGGTAGATTTTCAATATTTTTTTCTGATGAAAGTATTGGCATGATTATGTCGGGCCAGAATCAATACATAATCGTGCCGAACTTGAGTTTTTTTTTCATCGAAAAATATTGATAAACGATCCAGTAACTTTTATTTAAACGAAGTGATGCCGTTTTAGTATAAAAACAAAACTCTCGTATGACCGAATTTTACTACCGTTAGTGTACTTTTAGTATAATTAAAAAAACTTTCGTAGGACCGAATACTTTTTTGCAATTTTGAAAATTACAAAACTGGCAAGCTGTGTAGAAAAAAAATATTTTCGACAAGATAGAACAATAGTTTTGAAATATCAAAACGGGATTTTATACAGAATCAATACATAGTCTTGCTGAACTTAAGTTTTTTTTTTCATCGAAAAATATTGATCAACACTGCAGTGATTATAACTTATACTATGTGCTGCCGTTATTTAGTATTATAACAAAACTTTCGTAAGCCCAAATTATACTACCGTTAGTATACTTTTAGTATAATAAAAAATCTTTATCAGGAGCGAATACTTTTTTGGAATTTCAAAAATTTCAAAAATGTCACGCTGTGTAGAAAAAAATCAATTGTCGACAAAAAACAGATATGAATTTTGTTTTTTTTTTGTTTTCCGGCAATAATGTATGTTATTTCTTGTTGACTATGAAGTAGAGTTATATGAGTGTTATGGTGAGAGGTGGCGCCGATTGGAAAAAAAATTACTTCCGCATCAACGCTTCGATGCATGAATAATTCTCCGGAAGGAAATATTCGGAGTGTTTTTCCTCCTCGTATACGGGCTCTTTTCCACCAACACTAACCTCTTCGGCTTATTTCTTTTTCCTTTGTGCGCTAAGATTTTTCAAAGCAGGTAATTTTCGGCGAGTTTTCGTCCAAGATCAACCACCAAACAATTCGGCAATCTCATCGTTGCATTTTTCAACAGCTCTTACTCGAGAGATTTGTATAAGCTTCAATTTAAAAACAATCAAAAACCCATACAAAATCTTCAATTTCAAAACGTTTTCTATAATATGACCCAACGATTTTGTAAAATATGTTTATCCACATGCAAATAATACATTATTGGAATTTTTTTTTTTTAAATTAGAAATCAAACTTATTTTTCTACAGGTTGCAATTTTCGTAATGTTCAGAATTTTTTAAAAATGTCCGGTCATACGCAAGTTTTATAATTACACTAAAAGTATCGTTTTTCATTTATCGTGTCAAACGATCGTAGTTGCCAGTACAATCTACACTTTAATTATAATAACTTTATCACCCATTATAATTTTTCGATAATTTTCATCCATCATTCCAATATTTTAATTGGAAAAATATATTGATAGTCGACTCCTTGAAGTTTTTTGACCCCTGAGTTTATTCCGACCCGTTAAATAGGATCCCCCATACATAAATATATTCCTCCGTCCCGTGAATTTATTTCCGTTTGTATAGGATGAAAGCAATTGGTTTCGAGAGTTATTCTTCCATGTTTGGGTCAGGGGCACGGACAGGGGAGAGGATTTGCGTCTCTGATTGGACGTAGCACATAAATAATAAATAACACTCACTATTTATTTATTATATTTATTGAGAAACGCAGCCAGGAATGTTTCGACCTTCGTGTGACCTCGCGAAATGAAGACTAGCCGTTGTGGTCGGACTAAAATTCTTTTTAGTTGCTCAAAAGGTTTTTTAGCCGACTTGGACTGCAAAAATCAGTCAAACGTTTTTACGTATTCATATAAGATATCTACTCCCGTAATTTGCAAAAAAGATCCTTTGGAAAATGAGAATAATAAAGGAATAAAAAAATGTCAAACAAATCGTCGAATTCCAATGGTGCAACCTTCAGCGTCGTGGTCACTCTAATCGCAACTTCGGAGATGGGGCAAAACTGCTGACCCTGTGGAAAGGTCTTTGGTTGTTCTTTCTCACGGGGCCATTTGTTCCTTCCCACGGCACGATGTTGCTGGCGCTAATTTCTTATCGCAAAGACTCCGGTAGCCCGTGAGTCGGATGAGAATTATATATTAGCCTGTCGCAGTGCATTCATTTAAAAATACGACTGTGTGTAAACATGTGTCAATATGATATATGTATATATATATAGTTATGTCCTCGATCCCCTCCACAGTCATATTTATAAATGAATACGCTGGATAAAAGGGTACCGATGTATTAAAATACGGATTACACGTTCCTACTACACACCCACATAATAGAGCAGGAGGTTCTGACTGAACAGGTATCCGAATGAATTTCCTTTATCGAGAAAATCATTTCAATTTTCACTTTCATAGACGATTCCTCAATATGAGACGCGATCATTTTATCAATCATTGTTTTGTTTTTCAAATTTATTCGTTACTATTTGAAAATAGATAGAAATATTAAGATAACGTTCCAGCTCTACCGAGCTCTACCTTTGACTTCGTTTCATCGATCAACGAGCGGCAGCACGCGGAAGTAATTGATCGAAGCGCATATTGCGGTGTGCAATCGGAGCGTGCGGCGATGAAGAAGCGAGGGGAAAGAGGGATATTCGAAAACGCAGGATAACAGGTCAATTGAATAAGTAGTGGGGAATACAGGATAGAGGTTGATGGTAATTCAAAAAATTGTGGAAATATTGAAACAAGGATTTTTTTTCATTAATGGATATTTTCTAGGCGAGTGATCGTGAATGTTTGTTTATTCGTGTATACGTGGTAGAGGTGGGTACTAAAACCTTTTCGTGTTTGATGAGAAGAATTTCAATGCAGAGAGATGATCATCGCTGCTTTAGCGAGATTAAATGGAAGAGGGAGAGGAAGCGAAATAAAAGAGAGAGAGAGAGAGAGAGAGAGAGAGAGAGAGAGAGAGAGAGAGAGAGAGAGACATGGAAGTTGAGACAGAGACGGCGGGGGGGGGGGGGGGGTTAGATAAACAAAGATGGAAACAGAAAAGTACAAGGTAGAGAGAGGGAGAACGCGAACCCATTTTCATTCGCGTTGTCGGTACTGTCAGTTCTCGATATCGAACGACCGTGGAAAAAGAGGACGAGCCCTCCCAGAATTCTCCTCTCGTCGACGTGTAAACGCAAATGAAAAAGCCTCTGGGGCCTCTCCTCCCTGGGTTCGGCAGTTTCGCATTTTGCCCACGGACGGCGAAAGGGGGCGGGGGGGGGGGTAATAGAATTGTGGCTACTTGGCATTACAAAATGTACTTTATTTTACTTCCGCGACTACCTACCATTTCTTATCGCCATACCGAGGAGTTCAATTCGGCTCTCCCCGCATTCGAATACACTTTGCGTACATTCCCCCAGGGGCAGAAACCCCAGCTCTTTGTTACCATAGAGAGGAGAAAAATAGGGCGCGAGAAAGACGATATATACGACTGCAAATAAAGTACAATGTAATAGATGGAGATTGAAAAGCAGAACAAAAAAAAATACTCACTGGATGTAGGAATAACTCCTTGTAGTTTATAAATGTCATGGACTTATCGTCGTGAGATTTCTATAATCGGACACTCAGGGCTGTTCAGACAGTAATTCTGTTTTTCCCCAATACCGGCAGTAATTGTATTTTCAACGAGCCAACTTCATTCTAAACCGTACCGTCATAATATATTTCGACACCTGACATTTTAGTCTATCTGCGAACATTTTTGTTCGATTTTGTACAATTGTTAAAAAAAATGTTATTCCCTCTCAAATATGAAAAATCGATAGCAGCACTTTCGGCATATTTTGGTTTTTCGTTATCGAAAACGTACGAATGTTCAAGCAAGAAAACAAATTTGTGCCAAAACTGATTCGCAGATATTCATAGAGGAAAGTGTTACTCTTTTTGGTGGGATTTTGAGGAAGTTCATTCGAGCTTCTAGCAGCCAGTTCTACAATTCATTCACAAGTGGACTGCTATCATCGGGATAAATTGAGTGGTTTCATCAAACAGAAAATGCCAGAATTGATCGATAGAAAAAGTGTAGTGTTTCACCATAATAGTGCCAGATCTCACCAATCACATATTCGTCACATCTGACACCCTCGAATTATTACTTTTTCCGGTCTTTATAAATAAAAAAGTCTACACGGTAAAACATTTATTTTGAATGAGGATGTAAAAAATCACTTAACCCAGTTTTTCGTTAGCAAAGATTAGAAGTTCTATCAGAGTGGAATTATGCATCTACCAGAAAGATGGCAAAAGGTCTCCAGCCAAAATGTTTAATATATAATTCAATAAAATACTTATATATTATAAGAAAATTGTCCTTTTTCCACGAAAAAAAAGGAAATTACTTTCCGAGTATCCAAGTAGGAGATTTCGTTTCCCATTAACAGTTGATGATGATAGTGAATGTTGCATATGAAACCAGCAATCTTGGAGGTAAAGAAAACGTGCGATAGCAAGTCGATCAACTGGTTCGTTTGAAATACTGTCCATCCCAACAGACAATCTTGGCCCATCTGTCATCTGTCATCTAGCCTTTTTTTTTACTGCTTCGTACAAGGTGAAGTGCCGAGTCGTAAGCGCTGATTGCATCGACCGCAACAAATGATAATCCGATGGAGCGATGTCTAGGGAATATGGTGGGTGGGGTAGGACTTCCTAGTTCACACCTCCTAAGTACTCCTTAATCGGTTGAGCAGTATGTGGCATGGCGTTGTCGACCTGCAAAGTCAACTTGTCATCCTGCCACTGCGGCCTCTTTTCTAGCAGAGCTCCCTTCAAACGCATCAGTTGTCGCCGACAAAGATCCCAAGTCATGCAGTCTGACGTTTACAGCAGCTCGTGATAAACGACAGCCCCCTTACGCGTAGTTTTCCGTGGTCCTTGTTGTCCATAGAGAAATCACTACTTGGGGAGTGGTGAAAGCACTCTTCGCGCATTGTACGCGATGTTGCGTGTTCAGCATAAACTGCAGGGAACGACGCGTTTCCGTGGCTGACTTCATTGCCAGAAAATAATGGAGCATAACTTGCCTTAAACGTTGCTCATTTGGAACAAAACGTCCGATTGTAAACTCAATCAGGATAAATGATGTTAACCCATTGTCCAAATGTGACCTTTGGCGTTGCAGCCGTTTTCTACGGCCCTGTCATCATTTATATTACCAACTTCCAATTTGAGGAAATGCCTCGTCCCATCTATCATCAGCGGGCCCTTTCACATGCAAGCACCTAATATATTCATACTTATTTATTACACACTAAAAATGAGAATATGATCATTCGGTTCCCAACATCAACAAAACGTTTGTATATGTATATATAGATATATATATATATACATATTTTGTACTTTTCCTGTCACTGCGTCACCTCTTTGGTTCATCCCGCGTCTTCCTCTCCGTCATCGTCGTCCTTTCGTTCTTGTGGCCGCAGGGAATGGAATTCCGCGGTTAATAGACTAGACTAAGTGATCGCGAGGGCTGGTCGTGGCAAGAAACGCAGAAGGAACCGCGAGGGTAAGTACCCTGTTGGAAGCTCCGGTGTCGGGTGGAGTGAGGGTGTGTGTGTGTGTGTGTGTGAGAGAGAGAGAGAGAGACAGAAGGAGGGAGATGATGAAGGAAGACGCCGATAAAATTTAGAGGGCACCTCTCTTGGGAACAAAAAGCCACGGGTAATTTGCTCAATTTCATAGCTCAAGAGCCCTGGAGCTTTTGCTTCTTGAGCCTTCAGTATTTATTATCTAATAATCCACTCTCGATCAAGAGATCTTGAATTTTTCCCTCGCCGCGGCGGTTTTTTGCTTTTTCGTCGCAGTGAACCGGAACTCTGAGCAATCATACCGTTTAAGCTCGTTCAAGGTCATTTGATCTCCTTTGGGTGTGGTGTTTTTGATCAAGATACGATTTTTAGACTCGTTTTAGTTGACATAAAATGTCTGTGACGAAATGATGTAAATGCAAAATAATTACAGACAGGACATCTTTCGCGGTTTTATCATTAGGTGGCTGCAGAGAAATCCGTCGTTCGTCTGTCTATAGGTGTTTTTAGTCCTGACAGATGTCGTTTATGTTGCATTGAAATATGTCCCTGTACCACTGACCTCTAGCCAAAACACGCCATATTTAGTTGAGACACGTGCCTCGAACGAGCAAGTTAGAAGTGACAAGTTGTTCTTTCGATGTTAACTTCTGCGCCACTTCAGGTTGGAAAAAAGTGCATCTAAAACTGACCACTTGCTGGCACAGACTTATAGTGAGTCCGGACCATCCGAAACTATGTGTAGAGATTGGTTTCAACGATTCGGAAGTGGTGATCACGACCTTTTTGACAAGCAACGACCAGGTCAGTCGAAAAAATGGACAGATGCTGATCTGGAAAGTCTGTTGGATGCAAACCCTTCTCATATACTTTAAGAACTGGCTGAACAGTTTGATGTTCACATGTCGACGGTATTCCGACGTCTGCATGCCCTGGGGAAGATACAGAAAGAAGGAAAATGGCTACCACGCGAGCTGAGCGAGAACGCCATTGCGAATCGACTGAACATCATCATTTCTAACCGAAGTAAGCCTAACCGTAGATAGTTCATGGCTTGAACCTGGCCAACTATCAACATCGACGCCGAAACGGGATATCCATGGTCACAAAGCCATGCTGTGTATCTGGTGGGATATGGAGGCTGCAGTGCTTGATAAGCTCTTGAAACCCAAGGAAACTGTCACTGCCGAAAGTTACCAACAGCTGGAGTGCTTGAACCATCATTTCATTGGAAAAACGCTGCACAACTCTCGACCCCACGTTACATTGGCGGTGAAAAAAAAACACTGATGGAACTAAAATGGGAGCTCCTCCCTCAGCCTGCGCAATCTTCGGGCCTTGCCCTGATAAGTGATTATTACTTTTTTCGATCGATGCAACACGCCTTGGTAGATACACACTTCCGTAATTACAAGCAAGGCCAAAAATGGATAGATTAGTAAATAGCGTCAAAAGACTGTCAGAGAGGTGCGAGAAAGTAATAATCTCCGAGGGAAAATACTTCGATTAAGGGGAGGGGCACATTTTTTCCTTTATGCGAAGAAAAAATTGGCTGATCTTCATTATTATTTTTTTTTAAAGCAAATATGTCTTCACAAATTTTCAGACTTAGCGTATATTCTATTACTACTTTTGTCTGCTACATGGTCGTTTTCTTTTTTATTAATCTTTAAAAATGACGGAGGTATGGCTTGGTTTTCCAAACTGCATTTTCAAAACTGGTGTGACGTATAGCTAAAAACTAATCAACCGATTCTGATGAAATTTGGTATAAATCTTTCTAACCTTATTGTCTAAAAGACGACCCTAAATGTTCTTGAAAATTGAAACGAAAGAGTTTTTCATCGCCAAATGTATATTGTAATGTTCAATTCAATATTTTTATTTCAACGCCTACCATTTCATCGACTTTCGACACTTGTCACTTTTTCTTGGTCCATATTCTGCGTATAAGTGTTAATTGAAATAAAATCTCAGTTGGTTTTTGTTCAGATTAGTCCCACCGACGATATGTGTCCCACTGACAACATCCGCCCCAACCCGTTTAGAAGACCGCGCCATACCACCGCCATATTTAAAGATCAATAAAAAAAAATACCATGTAACAGCCGAAAGTAGTAATAAAACATACCCCAAGTCCCAAAAATGCCGAATGAATATTGCCTTTGAAAAAAAAATGATGAAAATCGAAAGTTTTTCCTCGCCTAAAGGCACCCCCCGTAATGTGATCCAAAAAGTTTGTCCAAAATAAATGCTTAAAAAATATTGAAACCAGCGGGTCTCAATGCAATTCGCTAATATGTGTCTATAGATACATATATATATATATATATATATACAAACTCACACAGAGACAATGAAATATAATGCCCTGCCATTCGTGCAAATACCAATTTCGCGAATTATACGATCAAAACGAATATACCATTCCATTCGAACGGAAAATTGCGTTTTCGAGCCCTACGCGAGCTTCACAATGAGGTCATAAAATTCGCGAATAGCTATCGCGGAAAATGACTACACGGGTTCCGCGCCCCGATACGACGCATTTTCATAGAAAATCCGATTGTTTTGTCGCTGCACTGTACTTCTGCACGAAGTCTCTCCGTTAACGAACTATAATGACACGGATGACGTGACAATTGGCGAAAGTATTATAGCAGTCTCGCGAAATAATGAACGTGGGCAATGAGGCAGGCAACGGTGCGGCAAAATCGCGTCGAACTCGCGCGCAAATATGGGATGCATATTTGCGCGGGTACAATTCCGACAAAGCGCAATTCATTCGAAATTTCTCAGCGTCGGGTATAAGTACGGTCTCGCTGATGGGGATCGAGTGAATGGCGCGGTGTGGGTGGACAAAACGCTTGTCTGCACTTTGCGTGCGAACCAGTCGTTTATTCGACCTTATAGATCCCTTTTCTACCATGGCATAAAACGGATACATCCATGGTAGACCCTTTTTCCTCCCTTTTCTTTTCTCGCTCTCTTTCTCTCTTTCTTTCTCTATCTATCTCTCTCCGTCTCTCCCTCTCTATCACTCTTTATTTCTTTCTTTCTCTATCTATCTATCTCCCCCTCTCTTTCTGGCTCTTTCAGTGCATCTCCATTTCTGTCTCTCCCTCTCCTTTCCCCTCTCAATTCTTTGACTCGACGATTTTTTTTATGACCATTACTCCCGGGATTTTCCACGAGCATTGAGCTTTTTGCGATCGAAACGTAAAACGCGAGCTCGCGCCCGAAGGGTTCATGATGACAGAATCACACGCGACGAATGCGGAATGCCCCGTGCGCGGACAAAAGTGTGCGCTGCAATGAGATAAAAAATATCAGTTTCACGGAAAAAGGGTGATAAAAAAATTTTTAACACCCCCGGGATATACCAGGTGGCTCAATAACAATCAGCCCCGCGAAAAGTCCTATTCATTTCCGACCGAAAGAAAGTCACGGACAAAAGTTGAATAGATTGTCAAGATCTCCATTTTTATCATTTGGAATATTTTTCTCTTCAAGTATTCGATCATAAACAAAAATTTATGGAATCCTATCAACGATTTGCGAAGCGAGTATCCGTGTTCGTGATTTTTTAGGGGAAAAAAAAAATTATCCGATGAAAAAACTCACCTAGCTGAGGGTGGATTCGAAGCCGCACTTGATCCGGTCTGCACGTTCCGCGCGTGAGCAAGTGCTGTGCCATTGCTTACTCAGCGTCGGGCTCAGCACGGAATATCTCAGCCAATTTTTATCGCAGGACATTTTTAAAAAAAGCGTTTTCCTCGCAATGACACACTCTATATGTTCACAAAGGGAGCCCTGATAATTGTGAATCAACGGGTGTATAGGAAAGGATAAACAAGCAAACACATGAACAGTGCCTCATTTTTCGGCAGTGAATTAGTTTATACATCGAATTCTATATCATGATATGTATGTGTATATATATATATATATATATATATATATATATATATATATATATATATATATATATATATATATATATATATAAAGCGTGTTATTGCACCTCTATTCGATGAGGGAGTTAGTCATGCGAGAGAGATTATCCTCGTAAATTGCGATAGCAGATCCTGCGGCACACAGTGGCCAGGACGAAGGAGGGACAGGGGGGCGACGCGGAGTATTATCGGCACGAGAGATATGCGGCACAGCACGAGAGCCGCGAAGCTATACGAATGATCGCAGGGAGATTCGAGGCAAAGAGAGGAAGCAAGGACACGCGGGAACATGAGCGTCGCGCCTATGAGCGAAAGATATAGCTCGCGGGGAAGCCCAACCGATAACACTTCCGGCGGAAATGATTTCCAAGGTCGTGACTGTAGCACAGCTGCGATGAAAGGGACGAGAGTAGAAGCCGGAGGGGGCGACGAAAGGAGCGTATCTCCGCACCCTTTTGGCCTGATAGACGCCATCTTCAGTCTATCAGCCGACTTGTATTGCCCTTGCGTGGGTGCGATGTATATATGGGATTTTACGCATCCGGCTCGGAGATAGCGTGCCTACCGGTTATATACGGAAAGCCACTCCGTCGCCAATCGCATTTTTTCAACCACTGTAAACGTACGTTAGCACTATACGTTCCGCTGAAACCCGAGATTTCTCGTTCTGGCATGTCCTCGGTGGGTAGTTTTATAGGGGTATTCTTGTAAAGGGCGTTTTATGGTGAAGGGGCTGTGTATGTGGGACTATGTTGTACAAGGGTCTTTGCAGAAGCATTTTTGTAGTGGTATATCCGTAGGGATATTTTTGTGAGAACATCATTGTAGACATATTCGTGTAGGGGTATTTTTGTTCGGACATTTTTGGTGGCCGATTTTCATAATACAAGGAACAGGAATATTTTCTGGCCCTATTGCAGTGGTATTTTTCTAAGTGTATTTTCGTGAGGGTATCTTTGTAAAGGTACTTTGTAAGGATACTTTTTGTAAAAGTATTTTTGTTTACGCACTTTCATTGTATTTTTATTCGAATATTTCCATTTAGATATTTTTGTAGGCGTATTTTCTGGCAACTAGCACTTTTGTAGGGATGTTTTTGTTTAGGTATTGTTATAAAGGTAGTTTTTGTATGGGTGTTTTTGTAGGAGTATTTTTGCAGGGGGTTTCTTGTAGGGCTATTTGTGCACACGTATTTTTCCGGGGCATCTTTGTAGAAATATTTTTGCAAAAGTATTTCTGTGGCCATATTTTGTAGGGATATTTTTGCTCAGGTATTTCAGAGGAAGTATTTTTTCGGGGTATTCCTGTAAAGCTGCTTCTGTGGGAAGGAGGTTGAAATGACTATTTGCGTTGAAGTATTCCTGCGGAGAAATTCATATGGGAACATTTTTCAGTAGTATTTTGGCTATGATGCATTGTTTTGCATTGTTGAAACGCAACGAGAATGTTTAGTAGCCCGAATTTTTGACAAATTCGGGCTACGAAAATGACTCAAACGTTTTTTGGAATCCTCATCAGAAATTGATAGGCCAAATTTGGTGAACAAGATTTTTGATGACGAAGAGATGAAAAAATAAAAAGCAACCCAAAATTTTCGATTTATTCCAACAATGCAGATTTTAACATCATTTTTTGTAAAGTTTTCCATTCAGGCTATTCTTGTAGAAACAGTTTTGTGGAGGTATTATTTTAGCGCTATTTTTGGAGAAATATGATTGTTCGGCCATTTTTGTAGAGGTATATTCATGGAGGCATTGTAAGAGGGGATATTTTTTAAGAAGTATTTTTGTGAGAGGTATGTTTGGAGTTTTTTTATTCAGGTGTGTTTGGAGTGTTATTTTTGCCAGGCAATTTCTGCAGACAACTTTTTTGTTCAGCTATTTTTGTCAACCCCATTTAGCATACTTTTTTTCGCGATATATTCGTAAGGGCCTTTTTGTAGGCGCGTTTCTGTGACGTATTATTACTGGCAAACAATTACTAAAGAATTAATCAACGCGAATTGAGGCAAAGAAAATACTTTTCTATTCTTTTGGTCTTCTATTTTTATTATTATCCAAATAATCTTTTTAGAAAGTTTAGATGAATTGCTTATGAGAATCCGGTGAAACATAACAGAGATTCTTGTCCTATAATGCTGGCAGAAAAATTTGAGCGCTTCGATAAAAAAGTAATTTTTGGTAATGCTTTAGATAAGTGACTTTTCCGAAAAATGAGCCTAAACATTTTTTGTTGCTATTTTCTCATTTATTTAGCTATAAATGATGATATTTAGTCATCGGAAGCTGAAATATTTCATTAACAATTTTTTTACACGTTGTAACGAAAACAAACCCCCATAAACCCAATATAAGCGTCTGAATGTTCAAAAATGCCATATTTTATCACGCGTTCCCGCAAATTTCAAAACCCCATAACTTTTTACGGTGGGGGGGGGGGGGGTGAATTTCAGCTTCCCCCGATTGAATATCATCATTTATAACCCAATAAATGAGAAAATAGCAAAGAAAAATTATTTTAGGTTCATTTTTCGGAAAAGTCATTTATCTAAAGAATCACCTAACTTTCACTGCATTCCAACGATGCACACTTCGACATCATCGCGGTTTCCGATATTTTCTACTTCTTAAGTTACCTTGAATCATCCTGTACTCGAATGGATGGGCAACGATTTTCTGCCATCCTGAATATTATTGCCCGAGCCATGGGGCACACGATTCTGGCGTATAACGTATAGTTTATAGAAAGCCAAGGTAGGAGTGACCTCACAGTCTTGAAATATGAGCATGCGGTAGTCGGACGATTAGGTTATTAGCGACGATTTACAGCCATCCCGGTTTTGGTTTACCGATTGGCCAATTCGTCATCGACGACTCGTGAAACGACAAACGTGGCGAATTTCAATATACGCAACGTACAGAATCTCACGTACGGCGCTCACGGCAAATGCATTTTATATACAGGGTGATTCAAAACTTTTAAGGTTTTCTTGGAAAGCATATATGGTGTGCCCTTGCGAGCAAAATCTGTTTTTTTTTTAAATTTCGTGCAACAAAAAATGGTCGAGATATTCGCGTTGAAAATCCAACGCTACGTAAAGAATGGCCCAGAAGTTGCTCACTCGCAATTCTCCTTCCTTTCGGTACTAAATAATTAACGAAAATTACTGAATCAAATTATCGATTTACAAAGCGAGCAAAGAAGCATTGACTTTTCTGAACGTGGATTCGACCCGTGGTTGATCCTGCTTGCACGTTCCGCTCGTGAGCAACTGCTGTGCCATTGTTTACTCAGCGTCAAGCTCAGCATGGGAATATCTCGGCCAATTGTTGTCTCACGCGATTTAAACAAAAATGGATTCGTATATTGGATTCCAATGGGGAATCCTGATCTGAATCTGAAGTACGAGCGTGACGTTTTAATATAGGAATCCAATGCGATAAGTCGTTGGATCCTCATTAGGAAGTGGGAACAAGTATGGGAATCCAATTAGATCCCGATGACAATTTCTGCACGAAATGTTTCCAAAGGTTGATTTTATTTTCTATTTAATAATTATAAAACTTTTTTTGGCAATGCTCGAAATTTATGCACGGGAAAGCCATTGTCCTGATTGGGTTTGCGTTGTCAATTTTCTTTCCTAGATGTGCCAATATCTCGGCCAATTCTCGTCGCCCGAAAATCTGAAAAAGCGTTTTGCTTGTAATGGTTCAGTCTATATGCTCACAATGGTTGTGAGTCACCATATATATATATATACTGGGTGGCCGATTTGAATCTTACACCTGATTAATCTAAAAAATACTGCTCCAATCAAGTATTGAGTATATTAAAACTTCAAGGGTTTCAAAGGAAGACGTTGAAAAAAAAAATTCCCTCCGCAATCCCCCCTTGAGACTGGATAAAAATTGTTTGAAAAAGTCCCCTTCAAATAAGAGTGTTCTCAAAAGTAAATAATTTTCCTTGGAAAAGGAAATTGTTCTTCTTATGAATAATTATTCTTCTAAAAAAAATTGAAAACTTTTCTGAAGGATAATTTTCTATTCTGAAGCAATGTACGTATTCCTCCAAACCAGCTTCTCGGACGATTATTTAAAACGAAATACGATGACAAATGTTGCTACAAAAATCTGATCGGTTTTTAAATAATAAAACATTCTTATTATTTCTTTTCACCGCGATAGTCTTTGTTTAAGAAAATTTTAAGGAAGTTGATAACGATCTCACCGAAGAATAATTTTCCAAAGAACCACCAACTGCAGCGAAACGACAAATCTATAATTTTTCGTATCAAGTTATTTCTAAAATAATGGAAAAATTTCTAAATTTTCTTTTCTGAAATGAATCTAATGGTTTCTGAAATAATGTTTTAAAACACTATTCCCAATGATAATTTATTTCTACAAAGAGAATTCTTTAAAGTATTGTTGAAAAAACTAAGCACACTGACAAAATAATTTTTTTTTTAGTAAATCATTTGGGATTTAAAGTTTCGTAATTTTAGAGAATTCATTATAATTTCCATACATTAATTATAAATAATAAATAATAATTAGGGAGTTAAAGTTTGTCAAAAATAATTTCCCAATGTTCTTCCCATAAATGGTAATGGCCTTCAGATTAAATCTAAATGGCTTTTTCAGAACATCTTTATGGCAAAAAAAATTGTGAATAACATATTATCAATCTTCTCTCCTTTCTGCGGTCTCAATCAACTACAAAATATGCCTCGTAACTCGTGGACCCAAGAGAAAGGAAAAATGATACATAAAAACTCGTGTTAACGTAAAAAAAAATCGATTGCCATACATACACTTGCATATTTTAAGATGGACGATTATCCAGGATTCCGTAAAGTTCGTTCCGCAGTGGGAGCTCCGACGAGAGTGAGGAGTTGGCGAGCAAAAAGAAATGTGATGGGAGCTTAAGAAGGCAGGCCGGTGGAGCTTTCTTCCCTCGTTTCGCGAAGTTTCCGTTGCGCACTTTGCCCCCCCCCCTCTTCGCTACTCGCGTTAAGGGTTGGTTATGCAGGGAGGGAAATAAAATGCGTTTTGTATCCTCCATGATTGCGAAACGAGGTGGAATAAAAAAAAGAAGAAGAAAGAACGGTAAGACAAAGAGGTCGGGGGGAGAGGAGCGAGCTTGAGTGGAGCGGAGGCTGAAAATTAATTGTGTCAAGAGGGGGTTGAAAAACGAGAATCTCCGCAGCTAAAAAGCGGGCTACCGGGAGTAAGGTTTGATAACCGGAATAAAATATGTGAAAGCTTTCTGAAAGCTCCGCTCTGACGGAACGTCATCGCTACGATCATCCCCAAAATTGTTGCAGCCGGTCGTTGATCAATGGGAATAGGGGAAGTCGGGGCAAGATGGTAACGCTGAGGTCATGTTCAATTATTTGAACATGACCTCAGCGTTACCATCTTGCTTGTTTATTAGTTTAAATTTAAATTTAGTTTATTAGTTTAAAAATAAATAAAGTTTAAAAATAAATGTTTATTAGTTTAAAAAATAATGAAAGTTGACAGACTCATATATGTATAGTTATAAAACTATACATATATGAGTCTGTCAACTTTCATTATTTTTTAAACTAATAAACATTTATTTTTAAACTAATAAACTAAATTTAAATTTAGTTTATTAGTTTAAAAAATAATGAAAGTTGACAGACTCATATATGTATAGTTATAAAACTATACATATATGAGTCTGTCAACTTTCATTATTTTTTAAACTAATAAACATTTATTAATCTTCTAATTTTGAAAACAAAAAATCGGTCTTTCTGGTTTGTACCATACAATATATATTTTAAATATATATTGTATGGTATTTATTACAAATAAAACCATACAATATAAAGTATTGTATTAAAAGTATTGTATTACAAATAAAACCATACATATATAAGTCTGTCAACTTTCATTATTTTTTAAACTAATAAACATTTATTAATCTTTTAATTTTCGAAGCAAAAAATCGGTCTTTCTGGTTTGTACCATACAATATATATTTTTTATTGAACCTTTATTTTTGCCATCGTAGCCCGTATGCGGGGTAAGATGAAGCAGGGCTCGGATAATGATGGGGAACGAATTATTGGCATCGTTCGCATATAAGAGTGGTTCCATTCTCAATACCATCAATTTGATAAGCCAATCGTCTACGTTCTGTAGGATTAGTCCGAAAAATCTTACTTCCACAGCATTTTGATAATTTGTAAGTTTTTTCCTTCCCCTGGTAGAAACAACGGTTGAAGAGGAACCAAATGCTTTACTAGTTTCATTTCACCCTTTTTAACGTAAATAGTGGCACGTTGTAAAATATTCCGGGTTTACGATAGCTTGTATAGATCTTGCTTCATTAGACGGTTAACGAATTAAGGGGCGAGTCCACTTTGAAAATTAAAAATATCGATTATTTTTTTTACTGTTTTCGAAAGTACATACATTCAGGAATATTGGATTTTGTACGGTGCAGGAATTGCCGATTGAGGTAAGAGTTTTTCATCGTATAAACTTCAAACGCATTTTTCTCCGACAACGTTTTCAAAATCTAGCTCGATCGTATCTCTAAAACTAATAAATCGATTCTCCTGAAATTTGAACCACAGATTGTAAACAAGATTCGCAACAAGATGATCCTCGGTGGATTTAAAATTTTGGTTTTTACTCTTTTTTTTTGCGAAAAACTGCGGAAAAACGCGTTTTTTGAAACTTTTTTCGTTTTTCATCTGCCATTTTTTATTTTTTGATAAAACTTTATACCCGAGGGTCATTCGCCGCTCATTCGTGCACCGGCCAGCGCGTGAACTACCGAGCAAGCTCGCGCTTGAAATTGAGAAATTCAGTTCCGAGGATGGCTAGCCTGTATCGCGGCACAGGTCTTCCGCAGTTTCCCTGTGCCCTCGTGAAAATGCGATACACTAGTGCATTGGGAAAGGCGAGGCTGCGGGTAACGTTTCGAGGCTGTCTCTTCGGAACTATAGAACTAACGAGATGACAAGCAAGAGGAGCACAAAGTGAGAGCAATTCCATCGTAAAAGCTCTCCAGGGCGTACGAGGGAACATTAGACCATTAATGACGATGATAGCGAGAGGGGCAGGGCGAGAGGAAAGTCGAATGAGATATTTATGAGACGGGATGGCATGATGAAATCCGAAAAGGAGGGGCGAGAGAAAAAGGAAGAGGAACAGTGAAAGAGATGTGGGAGGGAGGGAGGGAGAGAGAGAGAGAGAAACAGGGATATTGATTGTTTATTTATTGTTAATGCCCTTGTTTGTTTACCTACAATTAGAGGCAAGAGTAAATACCCTTCGTCCCTCCTCTATACGACGCATCGAAACATCAGCAATTAATAAAACATGCAAACGAAAATAAGATAACAAAATAAAGAATTATAAACGTGATAGGAGTGGGTAAAATTTTCGAACATGGTACGAAATTACACACACAGAATCGGAACATGTAAAAAAAAAAAAAATACACAACCATACAAGTGTGTATACATTTATAATAATAATAATAATGATACGGAGAGTGTTTCCCGGAGTGAGAAAATCGGATACCAACGATAATAATAACGATAATACTTAAGGGGTTACCCCCACATGCGATTTTGAAAAAATCGATTTTTTTATTGCATTTTTTTGAAGTATAAGCATCTGAGAATATGTCCTGAAAATTTCAAGTCGATCCGAACAAAATTGACTGACAAGGAACATCCCTCGGGTGACACCCTTCGATTTTGTTGAAATTTGGATATGTTATAAAGCAACGAAAAGTAAGCGATACGTATTTTTTTTTATCGGCGGAAAAACGGTTTAAAGGGGTGAAACGCGCCCTCGAAAATAGGGGTGTTTTTCATTTTTCGTCGATAATGGTATCGTTCTCATCTCCAATGTATAGTACATGAAAAAATAAACATTGTTGCAATTTGAATTTTTTTTATATCTCATACCGTTAAAACGTTATCGACGAAAAAGGAAAAACATCCCCATTTTCGAGGGTGCGTTTCACCACTCAAAACCGTTTTTCCGCCGATAAAAAAAAATACGTGTCTCAAAATTTTTGATGCTCTATCACATATATGAGTTTCAACAAAATCGGAGGCGGACACCTGAGGGATGTTCCTTGTGAGATATGAGCGTTGAAAGAGAAGAATCCGTGAATTAAAGAACTGAAATTGAAACTTTAAACGGGTTTTTCTCAAAATGGCATTTCTGAAGTCGGTGACCAAGATTACTCGAACACTAATGAACTGGTCTTCTTGAAAATTTGCAGGCTTATTTAATACATAAGAATGGAGTCTTTAATCGTTCGATTTTTTTTTCGAAAAAAAATGGCCGTTTTATAGCAAAAAAACGGCTGTCTTTTTTCGTTAAAATCGAACCATTAACTTTGACTGTCCGCCATTTTGTGAAAAATGAATATTTTTTAAAATCCTTCGATTAAAGACTAGTTTATACTTATATTTGACTAAATCCATCCGCATTTTTTTTTTTCAGATGATCCACTTCGCCCCAATGTTGGTCACCGCAAACCGTGTATATAGAAACATTATTTCATTGACGGCCATTTGCCACTAAACAATGTAATATTTTTCAATAAAAAAATTACTGAAAGTTCTTCAAGATGTGTTCTTCAAGATGGTATATTGATCGATTAAAAAAGTTTTGTAGTTTTCTTTAGACAAATTCATAAAAAAGCCTTTTCTTGCGCTACAAGTGGGGGTAACGCCTTAACAATACAAAAATATAGAAATAACAAAGTACGATAACAGCAATAATCCTCAAGAATAATACATAGTACGGAGTGTCTCCCCATCCGATTATCGGACGAATAAGCGAGTTTTATTCGTCCAAATAGTGGCTCAGTTGACGACCTATGTGAAGTTGGCAACTGACTTTACAGAAAGTAATTTTTTTTTTTTGCATTCGTTTGTACTCGGTTTGTACCCGTTTGTACCGTCTTAAATTTCGTTTGTACCTTAAGGGGGAAAAAGTACGAGGGTATGAAAAAATGAACCGCAACCCATTTAGAGCTAAGCAATTTTAATAAACGCGACTGAAAAGAGAATCGATTGTACCCGTTTGGACCGTTGAAAATTTTTTTTTTGAATTTTTTTTTCAAATTTTTTTGTGGAAAAAAAAATTTTCGATTTTTTAATTTTTTTATTTCCGTTCGTACCGACAAGTATATCGTTTGGACCACCTAGAAATTGTTTCTATTCATTCGTATCGGTGAGTACATCGTTTCTACCACCGTGTAATCGTTTATACCCATTCGTACTGACGAGTATATCGTTTGTACCACCGAGAAAACGTTTGTACCCGTCTGTACTATCGAGCAATCGTTTGTACCCGTTCCTATCGACGAATATATCGTTTGTACCACTCAACAAACGTTTGTACCCGTCTGTACTATCGAGCAATCGTTTGTACCCGTTCGTATCGAGAGTATATCGTTTGTACCACCGAGAAATCGTTTGTACCCGTTGGTATCGACGAGTATTTCGTATGTACCACCGAGAAAACGTTTGTACCCGTCTGTACTATCAAGCAATCGTTTGGACCCATTCATACTGACGAGTATATCATTTGTACCAACGAGCAAATGTTTGTACCCGTCTGTATTATCGAGCAATCGTTTGTACCCGTTTGTATCGACGAGTATATGGTTTGTATCACCGAGAAATCGTTTGTACCCGTCTGTACTATCGACCAATCGTTTGTACCCACTCGTATCAACGAGTATTTCGTATGTACCACCGAGAAAACGTTTGTACCCGTCTGTACTATCGAGCACTCATTTGTACCCGTTCGTATCGACGAGTATATCGTTTGTACCACCGAGCAATCGTTTGTACCCGTCTGTACTATCGATCAATCGTTTGTACCCGTTCGTATCGACGAGTGTATCGTTTGTACCACCGAGAAAACGTTGGTACCCGTCTGTACTATCGAGAAATCGTTTGTACCCGTTCGTATCGACGAGTATATCGTTTGTACCACCGAGAAAACGTTTGTACCCGTCTGTACTATGGAGCAATCGTTTGTACCCGTTCGTATCGACGAGAATATCGTTTGTACCACCGAGAAATCGTTTGTACCACCGAGAAATCGTTTGTACCCGTTAGTATCGACGAGTATATTGTTTGTACCACCGAGACAACGTTTCTACCCGGCTGTACTATCGAGCAATCGTTTGTACCCGTTCGTACTGACGAGTATATCGTTTGTACCACCGAGAAAAAGTTCGTACCTGTCTGTACTATCGAGCAATCGATTGTACCCGTTCGTATGGACGAGTATATCGTTTGTACCACCGAGAAATCGTTTGTACCCGTTGGTATCGACGAGTATATCGTTTGTACCACCGAGGAACCGTTTGCACCAGTCTGTACTATCGAGCAATCGTTTGTACCCATTCGTACTGACGAGTATATCGTTTGTACCACCGAGAAAACGTTTCTATCCGTCTGTACTAGCGAGCAATCGTTTGTACCCGTTCGTACTTACGAGTATATCGTTTGTACCACCGAGAAAAAGTTCGTACCTGTCTGTCTTAACGAGCAATCGTTTGTACCCGTTCGTACTGACGAGGATATCGTTTGTATCACCGAGAAAGCGTTTGTACCCGTCTGTACTATCGAGCAATCGTTTGTACCCATTCGTATCGACGAGTATATCGTTTGTACCACCGAGAAATCGTTTGTACTCGTCTGTACTATCGTGCAATCGTTTATACCCGATTGGTACTCGTTGGTACAAATGATATGCTCGTCAGTACGAATGGGTACAAACGATTGCTCGATAGTACAGACGGGTACAAACGTTTTCTCGGTGGTACATACGAAATACTCGTCGATACCAACGGGCACAAACGATTGCTCGATAGTACAGACGGGTACAAACAATTTCTCGTTGGTACAAACAATATTCTCGTCAGTACGAATGGGTGCAAACGATTATTCGCCGGTACAAATGAGTACAATCGATCTCTCGGTGGAAAAAATGACATACTCGACGATACGAACGGGCACAAACGATTGCTCGATAGTACAGACGGGTACAAACGTTTGCTCGGTGGTACAAACGACATACTCGTCGATACGAACGGGTACAATCGATTGCTCGATAGTACAGACGGGTACAAACGTTTTCTCGCTGGTACAAACGATACACTCGTCAGTACGAATGGGTACAAACGATTGCTCGATAGTACAGACGGGTACAAACGTTTTCTCGCTGGTACAAACGATACACTCGTTGGTACGAATGAGTACAAACGATTGCTCGATAGTACAGACGGGTACAAACGATTTCTCGGTGGTACAAACGATATACTCGTCGATACGAACGGGTACAAACGATTGCTCGATAGTACATACGGGTACAAACGTTTTCTCGTTGGTAAAAACGATATACTCGTCAGTACGAATGGGTACAACCGATTGCCCGATAGTACAGACGGGTACAAACGTTTTCGCGGTGGTACAAACGATATACTCGTCAGTACGAGGGGGTGCAAACGATTGCTCGATGGTACAGATGGGTACAAACGTTTTCTCGGTGGTACCAACGATATATTCATCGATAGCAACGGGTACAAACGATTTCTCGATAGTACAGACGGGTACAAACGTTTTCTCGGTGGTACAAACGATATAATCGTCAGTACGAATGGGTAAAAACGATTCCACGATAGTACAGACGGGTACAAACGTTTTCTCGGTGGTACAAATGATATACTTGTCAGTACGAATTGGTACAAACGATTCCTCAATAGTACAGACGGGTACAAACGTTTCCGCGGTGGGACAAACGATATATTCGTCGATACCAACGGGTACAAACGATTGCTCGATATTACAGACGGGTACAAACGATTTCTCGGTGGTACAAACGATATACTCGTCGATACGAATGGGTACAAACGATTGCACGATAGTACAGACGGGTACAAACGTTTTCTCGCTGGTACAAACGATACACTCGTCAGTACGAATGGG
Organism: Ophion costatus; assembly: GCA_951751655.1. Taxonomy (NCBI): domain Eukaryota; kingdom Metazoa; phylum Arthropoda; class Insecta; order Hymenoptera; family Ichneumonidae; genus Ophion; species Ophion costatus. Next base: position 53,460,328 of record OX632356.1, on the reverse strand, counting down.
TACAACCGATTGCCCGATAGTACAGACGGGTACAAACGATTTCTCGGTGGTACAAACGATATACTCGTCGATACGAACGGGTACAAACGATTGCTCGATAGTACAGACGGGTACAAACGTTTCCTCGGTGGTACAAACGATGTACTCGTCGATACGAACGGGTCCAAACGATTGCTCGATAGTACAGACGGGTACAAACGATTTCTCGGTGGTACAAACGATATACTCGTCGATACGAACGGGTACAAACGATTGCTCGATAGTACATACGGGTACAAACGTTTTCTCGTTGGTAAAAACGATATACTCGTCAGTACGAATGGGTACAACCGATTGCCCGATAGTACAGACGGGTACAAACGTTTTCTCGGCGGTACATACGAAATACTCATCGATACGAATGGGTACAAACGATTGGTCGATAGTACAGACGGGTACAAACGATTTCTCGGTGGTACAAACGATAAACTCGTCGATACGAACGGGTACAAACGATTGCTCGATAGTACAGACGGGTACAAACGTTTCCTCGGTGGTACAAACGATGAACTCGTCGATACGAACGGGTACAAACGATTGCTCGATAGTACAGATGGGTACAAACGATTTCTCGGTGGTACAAACGATATACTCGTCAGGACGAATGGGTACAAACGATTCCTCGTTAGTACAGACGGGTACAAACGTTTTCTCGGTGGTACAAACGATATACTCGTCGATACGAACGGGTGCAATCGATTGCTCGATAGTACAGTCGGGTACAAACGATTTCTCGGTGGTACAAACGATATACTCGTCGACACGAACGGGTACAAACGATTGCTCGATAGTACAGACGGGTACAAACGTTTTCTCGTTGGTACAAACGATATACTCGTCAGTACGAATGGGTACAAACGATTGCCCGATAGTTCAGACGGGGCAAACGTTTTCTCGGTGGTACATACGAAATACTCGTTGATACGAATGGGTACAAACGATTGGTCGATAGTACAGACGGGTACAAACGATTTCTCGGTGGTACAAACGACATACTCGTCGATACGAACGGGTACAAACGATTGTTCGATCGTACAGACGGGTACAACCGTTTCCTCGGTGGTACAAACGATGTACTCATCGATACGAACGGGTACAAACGATTGCTCGATAGTACAGAAGGGTACAAACGTTTTCTCGGTGGTACAAACGATATACTCGTCAGGACGAATGGGTACAAACGATTCCTCGATAGTACAGACAGGTACAAACGTTTTCTCGATGGTACAAACGATATACTCGTCGATACGAACGGGTACAAACGATTGCTCGATAGTACATACGGGTACAAACGTTTTCTCGTTGGTAAAAACGATATACTCGTCAGTACGAATGGGTACAACCGATTGCCCGATAGTACAGACGGGTACAAACGTTTTCTCGGTGGTAATGGTGGTTTGAAATCGTTTGTACCCGTCTGTACTATCCAGCAATCGATTGTACCCGTTCGTATCGACGAGTATATCGTTTGTACCACCGAGAAAACGTTTGTACCCGTCCGTACTATCCAGGAATCGTTTGTACCCATTCGTTCTGACGAGTATATCGTTTGTACCACCGAGAAAACGTTTGTACCCATCTGTACTATCGAGCAATCGTTTGTACCCGTTCGTATCGACGAGTACATCGTTTGTACCACCGAGGAAACGTTTGTACCCGTCTGCACTATCGAGCAATCGTTCGTATCGACGAGTATGTCGTTTGTACCACCGAGAAATCGTTTGTACCCGTCTGTACTATCGACCAATCGTTTGTACCCATTCGTATCAACGAGTATTTCGTATGTACCACCGAGAAAACGTTTGTACCCGTCTGTACTATCGAGCAATCGTTTGTTCCCATTCGTACTGACGAGTATATCGTTTGTACCAACGAGAAAACGTTTGTACCCGTCTGTACTATCGAGCAATCGTTTGTGCCCGTTCGTATCGACGAGTATATCGTTTGTACCACCGAGAAATCGTTTGTACCCGTCTGTACTATCCAGCAACCGATTGTACCCGTTCGTATCGATAGTACGATAGTAAACGATAGTTCAGACGGGGCAAACGTTTTCTCGGTGGTACATACGAAATACTCGTTGATACGAACGGGTACAATCGATTGCTCGATAGTACAGACGTGTACAAACGTTTTCTCGCTGGTAAAAACGATACACTCGTTGGTACGAATGAGTACAAACGATTGCTCGATAGTACAGACGGGTACAAACGATTTCTCGGTGGTACAAACGATATACTCGTCGATACGAACGGGTACAAACGATTGCTCGATAGTACATACGGGTACAAACGTTTTCTCGTTGGTAAAAACGATATACTCGTCAGTACGAATGGGTACAACCGATTGCCCGATAGTACAGACGGGTACAAACGTTTTCTCGGTGGTACAAACGATATACTCGTCAGTACGAGGGGGTGCAAACGATTGCTCGATGGTACAGACGGGTACAAACGTTTTCTCGGTGGTACAAACAATATATTCATCGATACCAACGGGTACAAACGATTTCTCGATAGTACAGACGGGTACAAACGTTTTCTCGGTGGTACAAACGATATACTCGTCAGTACGAATGGGTAAAAACGATTCCACGATAGTACAGACGGGTACAAACGTTTCCGCGGTGGGACAAACGATATATTCGTCGATACCAACGGGTACAAACGATTGCTCGATATTACAGACGGGTACAAACGATTTCTCGGTGGTACAAACGATATACTCGTCGATACGAATGGGTACAAACGATTGCTCGATAGTACAGATGGGTACAAACGTTTTCTCGGTGGTACAAACGATATACTCGTCAGAACGAATGGGTACAAACGATTCCTCGATAGTACAGACTGGTACAAACGTTTTCTCGGTGGTACAAACGATACACTCGTCAGTACGAATGGGTACAACCGATTGCCCGATAGTACAGACGGGTACAAACGATTTCTCGGTGGTACAAACGATATACTCGTTGATACGAACGGGTACAAACGATTGCTCGATAGTACATACGGGTACAAACGTTTTCTCGTTGGTAAAAACGATATACTCGTCAGTACGAATGGGTACAACCGATTGCCCGATAGTACAGACGGGTACAAACGATTTCTCGGTGGTACAAACGATATACTCCTCGATACGAACGGGTACAAACGATTGCTCGATAGTACAGACGGGTACAAACGTTTCCTCGGTGGAACAAACGATGTACTCGTCGATACGAACGGGTACAAACGATTGCTCGATAGTACAGATGGGTACAAACGTTTTCTCGGTGGTACAAACGATATACTCGTCAGGACGAATGGGTACAAACGATTCCTCGATAGTACAGACAGGTACAAACGTTTTCTCGATGGTACAAACGATATACTCGTCGATACGAACGGGTACAATCGATTGCTCGATACTACAGACGGGTACAAACGTTTTCTCGCTGGTACAAACGATACACTCGTCAGTACGAATGGGTACAAGCAATTGCTCGATAGTACAGAAGGGTACAAACGATTTCTCGGTGGTACAAACGATATACTCGTCGATACGAACGGGTACAAACGATTGCTCGATAGTACAGACGGGTACAAACGTTTTCTCGTTGGTACAAGCGATATACTCGTCAGAACGAATGCGTACAAACGATTCCTCGTTAGTACAGACGGGTACAAACGTTTTCTCGGTGGTACAAACGATATACTCGTCGATACGAACGGGTGCAATCGATTGCTCGATAGTACAGTCGGGTACAAACGATTTCTCGGTGGTACAAACGATATACTCGTCGACACGAACGGGTACAAACGATTGCTCGATAGTACAGACGGGTACAAACGTTTTCTCGTTGGTACAAACGATATACTCGTCACTACGAATGGGTACAAACGATTGCCCGATAGTTCAGACGGGGACAAACGTTTTCTCGGTGGTACATACGAAATACTCGTCACTACGAATGGGTACAAACGATTGCCCGATAGTTCAGACGGGGACAAACGTTTTCTCGGTGGTACATACGAAATACTCGTTGATACGAATGGGTACAAACGATTGGTCGATAGTACAGACGGGTACAAACGTTTCCTCGGTGGTACAAACGATGTACTCGTCGATACGAACGGGTACAAACAATTGCTCGATAGTACAGATGGGTACAAACGTTTTCTCGGTGGTACAAACGATATACTCGTCAGAACGAATGGGTACAAACGATTCCTGGATAGTACAGACGGGTACAAACGTTTTGTCGGTGGTACAAACGATATACTCGTCGATACGAACGGGTACAATCGATTGCTCGATAGTACAGACGGGTACAAACGATTTCTCGGTGGTACAAACGATATACTCGTCGATACGAACGGGTACAAACGATTGCTCGATAGTACATACGGGTACAAACGTTTTCTCGTTGGTAAAAACGATATACTCGTCAGTACGAATGGGTACAACCGATTGCCCGATAGTACAGACGGGTACAAACGTTTTCTCGGTGGTAATGGTGGTTTGAAATCGTTTGTACCCGTCTGTACTATCCAGCAATCGATTGTACCCGTTCGTATCGACGAGTATATCGTTTGTACCACCGAGAAAACGTTTGTACCCGTCTGTACTATCCAGGAATCGTTTGTCCCCAATCGTTCTGACGAGTATATCGTTTGTATCACCGAGAAAACGTTTGTACCCATCTGTACTATCGAGCAATCGTTTGTACCCGTTCGTATCGACGAGTACATCGTTTGTACCACCGAGGAAACGTTTGTACCCGTCTGCACTATCGAGCAATCGTTCGTATCGACGAGTATGTCGTTTGTACCACCGAGAAATCGTTTGTACTCGTCTGTACTATCGACCAATCGTTTGTACCCATTCGTATCAACGAGTATTTCGTATGTACCACCGAGAAAACGTTTGTCCCCGTCTGAACTATCGGGCAATCGTTTGTACCCATTCGTAGTGACGAGTATATCGTTTGTACCAACGAGAAAACGTTTGTACCCGTCTGTACTATCGAGCAATCGTTTGTACCCATTCGTACTGACGAGTATATCGTTTGTACCAACGAGAAAACGTTTGTACCCGTCTGTACTATCGAGCAATCGTTTGTACCCGTTCGTATCGACGAGTATATCGTTTGTACCACCGAGAAATCGTTTGTACCCGTCTGTACTATCCAGCAATCGATTGTACCCGTTCGTATCGATAGTACGATCGTAAACGATAGTTCAGACGGGGCAAACGTTTTCTCGGTGGTACATACGAAATACTCGTTGATACGAATGGGTACAAACGATTGGTCGATAGTACAGACGGGTACAAACGATTTCTCGGTGGTACAAACGACATACTCGTCGATACGAACGGGTACAAACGATTGCTCGATAGTACAGACGGGTACAAACGTTTCCTCGGTGGTACAAACGATGTACTCGTCGATACGAACGGGTACAAACGATTGCTCGATAGTACAGATGGGTACAAACGTTTTCTCGGTGGTACAAACGATATACTCGTCAGGACGAATGGGTACAAACGATTCCTCGATAGTACAGACAGGTACAAACGTTTTCTCGATGGTACAAACGATATACTCGTCGATACGAACGGGTACAATCGATTGCTCGATAGTACAGACGGGTACAAACGTTTTCTCGCTGGTACAAACGATACCCTCGTCAGTACGAATGGGTACAAACGATTGCTCGATCGTACAGACGGGTACAAACGATTTCTCGGTGGTACAAACGATATACTCGTCAGAACGAATGGGTACAAACGATTCCTCGTTAGTACAGACGGGTACAAACGTTTTCTCGGTGGTACAAACGATATACTCGTCGATACGAACGGGTACAATCGATTGCTCGATAGTACAGTCGGGTACAAACGATTTCTCGGTGGTACAAACGATATACTCGTCGATACGAACGGGTACAAACGATTGCTCGATAGTACAGACGGGTACAACCGTTTTCTCGTTGGTACAAACGATATACTCGTAACTACGAATGGGTACAAACGATTGCCCGATAGTTCAGACGGGGACAAACGTTTTCTCGGTGGTACATACGAAATACTCGTTGATACGAATGGGTACAAACGATTGGTCGATAGTACAGACGGGTACAAACGATTTCTTGGTGGTACAAACGACATACTCGTCGATACGAACGGGTACAAACGATTGCTCGATAGTGCAGACGGGTACAAACGTTTTCTCGGTGGTACAAACGATGCATTCGTCGATACGAACGGGTACAAACGATTGCTCGATAGTACAGATGGGTACAAACGTTTTCTCGGTGGTACAAACGATATACTCGTCAGAACGAATGGGTACAAACGATTCCTGGATAGTACAGACGGGTACAAACGTTTTGTCGGTGGTACAAACGATATACTCGTCGATACGAACGGGTACAATCGATTGCTCGATAGTACAGACGGGTACAAACGATTTCTCGGTGGTACAAACGATATACTCCTCGATACGAACGGGTACAAACGATTGCTCGATAGTACAGACGGGTACAAACGTTTTCTCGTTGGTACAAACGATATACTCGTCAGTACGAATGGGTACAAACGATTGCCCGATAGTTCAGACGGGGACAAACGTTTTCTCGGTGGTACATACGAAATACTCGTTGATACGAATGGGTACAAACGATTGGTCGATAGTACAGACGGGTACAAACGATTTCTCGGTGGTACAAACGACATACTCGTCGATACGAACGGGTACAAACGATTGCTCGATAGTACAGACGGGTACAAACGTTTTCTCGGTGGTACAAACGATGTACTCGTCGATACGAACGGGTACAAACGATTGCTCGATAGTACAGATGGGTACAAACGTTTTCTCGGTGGTACAAACGATATACTCGTCAGGACGAATGGGTACAAACGATTCCTCGATAGTACAGACAGGTACAAACGTTTTCTCGATGGTACAAACGATATACTCGTCGATACGAACGGGTACAATCGATTGCTCGATAGTACAGACGGGTACAAACGTTTTCTCGCTGGTACAAACGATACACTCGTCAGTACGAATGGGTACAAACGATTGCTCGATAGTACAGACGGGTACAAACGATTTCTCGGTGGTACAAACGATATACTCGTCGATACGAACGTGTACAAACGATTGCTCGATAGTACATACGGGTACAAACGTTTTCTCGTTGGTAAAAACGATATACTCGTCAGTACGAATGGGTACAACCGATTGCCCGATAGTACAGACGGGTACAAACGTTTTCTCGGTGGTACAAACGATATACTCGTCGATACGATCGGGTACAAACGATTGCTCGATAGTACAGACGGGTACAAACGTTTTCTCGTTGGTACAAACGATATACTCGTCACTACGAATGGGTACAAACGATTGCCCGATAGTTCAGACGGGGACAAACGTTTTCTCGGTGGTACATACGAAATACTCGTTGATACGAATGGGTACAAACGATTGGTCGATAGTACAGAAGGGTACAAACGATTTCTCGGTGGTACAAACGACATACTCGTCGATACGAACGGGTACAAACGATTGCTCGATAGTACAGACGGGTACAAACGTTTTCTCGGTGGTACAAACGATATACTCGTCAGGACGAATGGGTACAAACGATTCCTCGATAGTACAGACAGGTACAAACGTTTTCTCGATGGTTCAAACGATATACTCGTCGATACGAACGGGTACAATCGATTGCTCGATAGTACAGACGGGTACAAACGTTTTCTCGCTGGTACAAACGAGATACACTCGTCAGTACGAATGGGTACAAACGATTGCTCGATAGTACAGACGGGTACAAACGTTTTCTCGCTGGTACAAACGATTCACTCGTCAGTACGAATGGGTACAATCGATTGCTCGATAGTACAGACGGGTACAACCGATTTCTCGGTGGTACAAACGATATACTCGTCGATACGAACGGGTACAAACGATTGCTCGATAGTCCAGACGGGTACAAACGTTTTCTTGGTGGTACAAACAATATACTCGTCAGTACGAATGGGTATAAACGACTACACGGTGGTAGAAACGATGTACTCACCGATACGAATGAATAGAAACAATTTCTAGGTGGTCCAAACGATATACTTGTCGGTACAAACGGAAATTGAAAAAAAAAAAAATCGAAAATTTTTTTTTTTAGAAAAAATTTTGAAAAAAAAATTCAAAAAAAAAAATTTTTAACGGTACAAACGGGTACAAACGATTCTCTTTTCAGTCACGTTTATTAAAATTGCTTAGCTCTAAATGGGTTGCGCTTCATTTTTTCATACCCTCGTACTTTTTTCCCCCTTAAGGTACAAACGAAATTTAAGACGGTACAAACGGGTACGAACCGAGTACAAACGAATGCAAAAAAAAAAAATTACTTTCTGTAAAGTCAGTTGCCAACTTCACATAGGTCAGTTCACGCCGTATTTCCAGTAGGTGTACATATTATTGTGATTCGTGTAAGCTAGTATCCGGATGAATCATATATATATATATATATATATATATATATATATATATATATATATAATTGTCCGGATAGAATGTGTTAAATCTTTAAACAAACTATCCCGAAGAATAATTTACACGTAGTCATCCGACGAAAATCTTTATAACTTTGTTTCGGTTTGTGTTTGGGTTGGTTAGTTGTGTTCAGGTTTGTTTGGGATGGTGGAGGTTTGCTGGTTTTGTTTGGGTTTTGGTGTTTTTGGGGTTTGTGTTGTTTCGGTTTGTCTGCGTTTGGCTTGGTTTGTTTGGGTTTGTATTGTTTGTGTATGTTTGTTGGTTTTATTTGGGTTTGTTTTTTGGGGCGGTTCGTTTGCGTCTGTATGTTTGGGTTTGGGTTGATTTATTTGGGTTTGTGTGTTTGGGATTGTTTGTTTGGGGCGTTGTACAGCGTGAACCGCGTGAAATTAGCCGCTGTCCGGACGAAAGCATATGCGTATTCGTCCGATAACCGGACGGCTAGCCGCAGCGTACTTAATATTAGGGAAATATAACAAAAATAACGTATAATATCATCACATTCATCGCAATAATGGAAAAAAATAATTACAGCATGAGGTGAGCTAATGAAAAAATCAAGAGAGAGAGCCAGATAGATCGATAAATAGATAACTTTATTATGCATTGATATGTATACACACTATTCCTAAGGCAATTTCAATAGCTACTCATACTGAGTTACAGATATTTGAAAATTATAATAACCAGATAATTTTTCATTGATGACACTTGTAACTATGTGCAGAGTGTTCTATGCTCTCTCTACACTTTCCAGATCTGGAGAACATTTTCTCAATTATTCCCTATTCGTTAACTTATTCATTACTTCCAACGTTACGTATTCTGATTTCTTATGTTACTTATTACTCTTTTTTATTATATCTGCTGTTACAAGGCCTGATGCCATTCCTTATAAACTATTTCAATTTCATTACATATAACTTCCCTTGCTTCTGCATGGCCTTCCATCATTGATAGCTGAGACGGATGAAAAAATTCTATGGATAACAGTGCGATGGATAGAAATATGAAACTCGAAGCAGAGAATCGTACAGGTCTTTGCAGCTCGCGATTCGGATTTTCAAAAAATTCTATTATATAACTTGGAACACACTCATATAACATAGAACACACCATGATGCCAAAAATATAAGTACGACGATTTTTTACTGTACGAGACAGGGAGAGAGAAAGAGAGAGAGAGAGAAATTGATGAATTTATTGATAGTAGTGATTATGCTTCACTGAAGTCAAACGAAGTGGCAAAAAACATACAGGAATTGAAAAAATGAAGATCTGATATAAAACAAATAATAATCAACAGAAATTGGAGAATGTGAAAATCGACATAAAATCTAACAATATAAGATGCGATGTGACGGAATATAATATATAAAAATAAAATAAAATAGCAAATAAAAATACAAAAATAGAAATAATTTAAAAAATACAAAAATATAGATTGAAATACCAAAATACATATAAAATAAAAATATAAATAAAAATGGGACACCCAAATGAAGCTACAGTTTAGCAAATTTATATACAATTCAGCAATTGAAAAAAACCATTTACCACATAAAAATACCAGCATCAAATAAAAATACAAAGTGACGCAGGGGGAGGGGAGTGGAAAAGAGCCAAGAAGCCTTCAATGGTCTTGCAACCAAGCCGCGTGTACACACACGTTCACGTGCCTATGTTTGCCCACGTCTAGTGCGGCACTTAGCATCGTAGATTAGACCGTTCGTGCGTTAAGCATGATGCATTATGCACGGGACATCTCCGCCTCGGCTGCCTCTAATTCTGTGCGCCCTCCTATACAGACATATTTAACCCCATGGATTAAATGTATCTATCTTGCTCCAACGGACCAGAGTCTTAATGGATCAGCGATCCCCGGAGTATCAACCGCGACAACAATATGTCGATTCCTTGCTTCATTCGCGTTCGTTCATCAAACTACGCGAAATTGCAATGTTACACGCTCGTGAGCCACGCCATCCGCCCCCGCAAACATTTTTCTACTCGATTTGCAAGATTCTCCGTACTTCTTTTCCTCGCGTACTCCGTCGAATTTCGCTGTGTTGCCATAAATTATAATCCCTGAGAGTTTCTATGGAAGTTACTTACGGGCATTTCCAACGGAAATACTTTCGTGCCCGCCCACTTTGGGGCGCGGAACTTTTTTTTCCTCGAGCCCCTTAATTCCACGAGTTTTTTTACGCTCCCGAAGTGGAAAGACAAACCAAGGCAAGGGTCATTATTATAAAACCTTGAAGTATAATAATGAACACGAGAGAAAAAAAAAGAATGGGGCGATGTTGCAAAGTGCGAGAAGCAGGAAGACAAAGCGAAGAAGAAAGTTTGCAATGGGGAGGCCTGAGAGTGCTGAGAGTAAGAAACAGAGATAGTATAAATGTATGGACGGGTGGTATATACACTGCGACGTCTATTGTCGGGACCTCCGCAGATGCAACAGCCCCCCACTCCGTGCCAATCGTAGCGACCGGTGGAGCACATGGTGGGAGAAGCGCCAGGCTCCAGTCTGAGGCTGGAAGCATGCTGGACAATGAAAGGATACTTCGAAGGGTACTGCTATTGGCTGACGTCAGCTGCGCAGAGTCGGTTCGAGTGGACGGTGCGTAACCTCCATTTTTGCCCGTGTGAGGCACAACCGATTCCACCACTGTGCCGATAATAGACGTCGCAGTGTGCGTATGTAAGAAACCGCCCGCCGGCGATAGATGGCGTCAGGTACACTATTTTCTCGAGTTAAGGGAGCTTTCCAGTGTGAAATTTTCAAAAAATCGATTTTTTTTTTTGCTTTATCGAATAGTATACACTCTTCCGAATATTCCCTGAAATTTTCATGCCGAAATTCAGATTATTTCGGTTACTGTACAGCATTTCTTGGAAGAAGGCAACGGAGCGCTACAGCTACAGCGAAACTTTGAACGCGTTTTTCTCGAAACAGCATGTTTCAAAACGGTGTCCAACTTGGAGGGCAGAGTTTTAAAGCTATCGAGTTGAATTTTTTACACAATATTCTTAACGTCATTGTTTATCGTGCTATGGAAGCTTTTTTTTTTTTGACATCTTCCTATTTTTTTGTAAAAAAAACTGCCAAACAAAATGCTAAAATCGATACTTTTTGTTCAAACCGGCGCCATTTTTGCAAAAAAAAAAAAAAAAAGCCTCCATAGCACGAAAGCCAATTATATACCGATCAATAATCTTTTTGTGTTTTTTGTTTCAGATCAAAATTGTGACCCCCAACGTGGACACCACATCCAAGTGCATTTTCTGCAACAATTGTTTCATCATTTTTATAGATATTAATTAATAAATAAATCGATCTTTAAAAAATTGTTTTGTATTCTTCAATACCGAATTAATATACAAAAAAAAACCAGACCGATTAGATTATTTTTTCTTTAAAAAAAAAATCGCGAAAAACAGCGATTTTTCGGGCTGTCACACTGGAAAGCTTCCTTAAAAGTTGGCGATACACATGTCCGTAGGTCCATAGAATCCTGCTAAAACGCCACAGGTGACATTTGTGCGACGGGTTAACATAACCTATTTTAATTGTCTTTACCGTAACAAGTTTCGTTTCAACTAAATCACATTTGCGGGAAGTTACGCTCCACTGTAACTAGCAACAAAAAATTGGCGGCGGAAACGCATCGTTTGCTATAGGAAGTGTATGCCGAATACGCACCATCGATTACGATGTGCAAAGCGTGCTTGCAATGTCGTGATTTCTCCATGGGCAATAATAATCGCGGAAAACTACCCAAAGGGGGGCTGTCGTGCATTACGAGCTGCTGAAAACGTCCGAAAGCATCACTGGGGTTAGTTATCGACTGCAACTGATGCTTTTGAAGCGGGTCCTGCAGGAGAAGAGGTCAGAATGGGAGAATCGGCATGGCAGGTTGATTTTGCAGCACAACAACACTAAACCACATGTTGCTAAACCGGTTAAGACGTACTTAGAATGAATATTCTATTATATGAAGTACCTCGGAAATCCTACCGGACCGGCCATATTCCCCAAACATCGTTCCCTACGATTATCATTTGTTCCGGTCGACGCAGTCAGCGCTTACGGCTCAGCATTTGACTTCGTACGACCTTGTCGAAAAATAGCCAGACGGCTGGGTCGCCTCTGATAGACCCGAATTCTTCCCGTCTGAAATCCGTTTGTTGGCCGACTATCTATTCTTTGGCTCAAAAGTGAGCGCTTCCATATGCAAACGCCTGACATATGGCGCGTAACCGACAATTCTTCTCATTTCGCATCATACCCCTTGCACTTTTTACTTGATGCAAGGGGGAAGGTAAAAAAAGATTGTCCTTTTAAAAAGAGGGAGCAACTCTTCTACGTCTCCACTTAACCGTATACATGAACTCGAAGTGATTTATTATGGCGCCAGAGTTTCTAATTGAGATGAATAAGCACTCAACGTCGCGTGAATTGGCTGTTTCACAGACGGTACGATTTTGTAGCCATATATAACTTCCAGTTTTTTTTTATACTGACAATCACACACCCAACTTCTTCGTCACGGATTATACGCGAATTTTTGTTTGTCTGTTCGTTTCTTCATACGTTGATTCGTTTGTGCTCGTTTGGTTTTTCAATGTGATTTTTGTTATGTTTTTTTATTGTAATTGTAATTAACTACGTAGTGCAATGTCGATTAGCCGTAATCCTATTCCAACCTTCAGCTGTCTGTCCGTGACAGGTTCATTGAAATCGATTCAGTGGTTCGACTCCATGCTCAGTTCGACTCAAAACTCGGACCCTAGAGTTTTATTATATATGTATGTTCGTCCTATACATATACGTCCATTCGTGCATATATAGATGTATAGGTGTATATATAGGTATAGATGTATACCAGGTGTAGAAGTATGAAACCGGATTTTTTTTTGTAAAAATTACACGTCTGTTGTTTGAAAATGATAGAAACGAATGGAGGCGGCTGTCTGCGTCACATTCAATTGATCCGCGAGTTCTTGTTGACTTTGAGTATCATCTTCATCCAATAAGGCTTGCAATTGGTTGTCTGCGAACTTTTTCGGTGGTTCCCCACGGTCTTCGTGTCTCACGTCACAATCACCACTTTTGAATTTTTTCAACCACTCGAAACACTGCGTTTTACCAAGAGCATGTTCACCGTAAGCTTCGACAAGCATTCGATGCGATTCTGTAGCAGTTTTCTTCAAATGATAACAGAAGACCAATGCTGTCCGCAAATCAAAGTTCGTAGGCACAAAACTCGACATGTTTAAGGATGTTGAGTCCCTATGAAACATGTAAATGTTAATTGTTCAATAAATAGCTTCTTAATCGTCATGAAATTTTTACATGACCTCCTGAATACTTCATGTAAAAACATACCAAATTTTCAGAATTCTATCATCATTACTTCAACCTCCTTAAGGGTTGAAATAAAAAATGATAAGAAAATTCTGAAAATTTGGTATGTTTTTGTATGAAGTATTTAAGAGGTCGTGTTAAAATTTCACGACGATTAGGAAGCTCGTCATTAAAAAATTAACATTTTGTTAAGAACAATTTTTAAAAGAAATAAAAAAAAATTTATCAATAAACTTCGTTCTGTTTCCGTTGCTTTCAGTATATTGTAGATATTATAAAATTGAGAGGTCAAAAAAAAAACTTATTGCAAAGTTACATCAGTTTCCATAAAACAACATTTAATTTGTGAATGTTAATTGTTCAATAACGAGCTACCTAATTGTCGTGAAATTTTTACACGACCTCTGAAATACTTCATGCAAAGACATACCAAATTTTCAGAATTTTATCATCATTTGCGATTTGGGACTCAACATCCTTAAGGTTACAGAAAAATATACCGATGTAGGGAACTTGGGTTGTCGTATGTTGAAAATCTTCGTCAGCTCATAGAGGGAGATGATGGCGCTGCAGAAGCGGTCTTACGGTCCCTAAAGTGATGGCTAGCACCATCTATAGGGAAATTCCGGTTTCATACTTCTGCACCTGGTATGTAGGTATATATAGACGTATAGGAGGTGTGTGTGCGCGCGCGCGCGCGCGCGCGTGTGTGTGTGTGTGTGTGTGTGTGTGTGTGTGTGTGTACTTTTTGGTCTATATTTATAGAATGAAAGGTGAGAAAGACAAAGAGCCAGAGAGAATGTTAGTATTAAAGTTGGCCCAGAAGGAAGAGAGACTACTCGAGACAGGAGATGGCCCCAAGTTTGGACGTCCTGCACTCACCCTCTCCCTTCCTTTACCGTAAACGAGCAAGAACGGCGTTTTAATCATAAGACCCTTAATCTCTTAATTGTGTTTTGTAAACAAGACCGCGGCCTTATCTATAATTGCGTTAGGTAAAACCGTCCTAGCCCCCTTCTCCTCACTCTCTCTCTCTCTCTCTCTCTCTCTCTCTCTCTCTGTCTCTCTCTCTCCCGTTTTCTCTCGCTCACTCTCTTTCTCTCCCGCTCTCTCTCTTTCTCCTCTGACGTGCTCTCTTGTTCTATCACCCCCCGTTGTTCTTTCCCTCTCATCACTGTGTCTGTCCCTACAATGATATCAAGTTTTGAGGCGTGTATGCGAATAATTATTGGTCAATTACCATAAACCTTTACACGGATCGTTCGTATGCGGGTTGCATGAAGGATCATGAACCGCATACAAACGCATTTAGAGATCGTCCATCCGTTCAACTCACGTGCGAAAAATTATTGAATATTCAGGGGGAGAAAGAGAGAGAAGGAGGGAGGGAGAGAAAGAGGAGATAGATGGATACACTTTTTGAATATTCTCGCATGGACGGTCATTTGTATTGTCAAACAAACGTAATCGAAATATTTGTAAAATTGCATTATTGTTGGAGCCCCGTTTATTATGTATATAGTACCATTGGAGGTGCATGTATATAAAAATGTTTACAGGGCAGTCCATAAAACCGAATACCTAAATATCTGCACTGCATTTGAAGATACGTGAAAATGTTTTTCGACGAAAGTTTGGGGCTCTGATTAAGCTTGAAATATTGAAAACACGATTCTTTTAGTGGATAGTTGTATAGGCTGCGAGCTTAACGTCAATCCACAAAAATTTTGTAACAATTGAGAAAAATTACTGTGTTATGACGATTTTTGTGAACTTGTTTCTTTTGCGTTTTTTTTGGCAATTATGTTTTATGAAACGGGGTCATATCGCAAAATCTGTTGGTCCTATTCACTTTAAATTTCGACAGAGCGTAGCTTACAACATTTCCTATCGCATGATATGTCCATCCATTTTTTAAAATAACAAACGGCTAAAGTTGTCTTTTTCAGGAAAATCGAACTTGACTTTCGACAGTTATCCATTTTTGTGATATTCAAAATTTCTCAAAAGTATCCTATTACACGGAAATATTATTTTTGTACCAAAAGTACATTTTTTTATTTTTCATTTCAGAGGACCATAGTTGCCGGAAGCAACGATTGGTCATGCAGCGACGGCTTAATTATTTTAAGCTTCGTTGAAATAATAATAACTTCATTGTTTATCGATATTTGTCAATAAGAAATAAACTGAAACTTGACAAGACTATGTATCAATTGTGTGTAAAATCCCGGCCTCGTCATAACAGTGCCCTCCTCGGGAAAAATATTGAAAATGGACTAGTTTTTAGGGCCCCAAGCTGCGTTGAGGCAGGCATTTACATAGGTCAAAAAGTCGATTCCTTTTTGTTTTAACGACGACTTTTTTTTTAACGACGGATATATGTAGAATACTTTCCCAAAGTTTCAAAGCGAAATACGAAGAACTTCAAACGTTGTAGCCCATCGACGCTGTGCCTCATCGCTCGCATTCAGAGTAGGTCTAAACTTCAAACGCGTTTTTCTCAGAACTGCATCTTCGAAATTGGCGTGCAGGATTACTCAAAAACTACTAAGCCGATTGAGTAGAAACTCGGTAGAAATATTAATAATATTGCTACCTTATACTTGACGAAAATCGTTGTTGAAAAAATAGAAACAGAAGACTATTTTTTTAATTCAAATTTTACAGAAATGATGCCTGAAAAAAATAATTATTTTTTGTATATTCCTGCCATTTCCATATTTTGCATTTTTTCCTCATTCATTACCATCAAATAGAAACTATACATATTCTGAAAAAAATTTTAATTTTTTTGCAAATCAGTTCACGGAAAGTTAGACTGCACGCCGATTCGCAAATCCCGCGGCAACCTTGCTGTAACACTCTACCACAGCTCCGTCATTTTAATAATAAATGAATTGGATAAGGTTTCAACCCCCCCCCCCCCTTCCCCACCTGATCAAGCTGAACTTTGCGCCAACTTTCCTGTTACTATTTTTAGACAACCCCTGAAAGGATTTTTGGCGACTCGCAATAGTTTTCGATATATTGAGTTTTTAAGTTTTTTTTTTAAGGATCTGCCTCCGACTCCCCCCCCCCGATCAGCTGAAATTTCGCACAAGCCTTCCTTTTAATATTTTAAGACAACCCAAATATCCGCAAGACAAAATATCTGCCGATATTATATCCGCTGTCGGTAATTAAATGTTAAGGTGTTTGTTTGGTGTGTTGTTTGTTTGTTTGATGTTTTTTTTGTTTGTTTGGTGCTTTTGGTGTTTTGTTTGTATGTTTGGTGTTTTTGGTGTTTTGTTTGTTTTCGGTGTTTGGTGTTTTGGCGCGCAAAGCACCCCAGGTTTTTTGCGCTTGACCCCGTAGGTGTGGTGGACGAGATTTAGGATTTTGTCTCGCGAATGTTTTGTCATGCGGATATTTTGTCTTTCGGATATTTTGTCCGCGGATTTTTTGTCGCGGATATTTTGTCATCAGGTCAGATGTCACACAGCCTGAGATATTAAATTTATTAAAGTATACCTACGGTTTGATAAATGTAGAATAATTATTTCTTCATTTAAAAAATCCCTGAAAATTTATTATTTTTTTCCCTATATATACGAATATCTCGCCTTAACGACATTACGAAATTAGTTGCACGGAAAATTTTTGTTCCAGCTTCACGTTTATGATAGCTGTACAGATAATTTTTTAAATTCCAAACGGAACATGGTTTTTTCTTCATTTAATCGCATCAAAGTACCAATCGACACGAATTCAACGAAGTACAACCCATGAGTATTTTCCTTGCGAATTTGGAGAAAAAAGATGCTTTTCAGTTCGAATGTGAAAAAAAACTCCGATGACCATAATTACTCCGAAAAAAATGACCTGAAACTAAAGTTTTCTCTGCAACAAGTATGGTCAATAATATTCTTAAACATTTGTTAAAAACATCGTCAAGTACCTCAAGAACCTCGGCCGACAATCAGGTGTACGGTTTTAGATAGACCACCCTGTACACCTGTATTCGGTCATACCACGGAATCGAGTGGGTAAAAAAAAGCATTCGCACACTTCGCTTCTGTCCGCACGTTTTCCGGGGATTTCTATTGACATGCAGTATTTATATTTGACGTGACCTACCGATTAAAATAATCTGCATAAATATTTCCCTTATTTGACGAATCATTTGAAAAAAAAAGCGAGCCGTGCAAATACGTTTTATCGTCCCCGTTATACGGTAAAGTTACGTGGACCCCTGAGCACGCTCGTGTCGCTATGTGCGTCTGTATAAAATCGGTTGCCAGTTCCATCGCCGAATTTATTCCGTTTCCGAAAAAAAACAAGCACTAAAAATGGTTCAACCATATATATGAAATTAAAAAATGTAAAAATGGAGCGAGGGCGAGGGCGGGGGTGAGAGGGGATCAAATGCGGAAGACGGCGTCCGCAGAGAGAGAGAGAGAGAGAGAGAGAGAGAGAGAGCCACTTTATTTAAACAAGAATGCCAAAGTTCGTTCGCGGCGTTGTTGGTTTTCTCTTCTAACGGCTCTCTCTCTCTCTCTCTCTCTCTCTCTCTCTCTCTCACTCTCTCTCTCTTTCTCTCTCTCTCGATTTCCATCTCTCACTTATATTTCCAGCTGGCGCGTCGAGACGGGGGCCGAGTGACAAATTACCGGAGTTTATCCGCGGGTTCTCTCTCTCCCTCCTTTCATTCCCTCCAGTCTATTTGCTCACCGAGCATTCGCGAGAATGGAAGGCGAAGCCTCCCCGTCATAGGAGCTCATAGCCTCCCTTCCAGTCGTTCGAGCAGCCAACATCTCTGAGAAAGCGGAGGTAGAGAGAGAGAGAGAGGGAGAGAGAGAGAGAGAGAGAGGGGGGGGGGGGGAGAGAGACAGAGAGAGAGAGAGAGAGAGAGAGGGAGAGGACGAGGAAGAGAGAGAGACAATCGTAAGAGAGAGCGAGACTCATGAACTTGTTCAGGGTTCCGTGCGTGCATTCATATGCTTGGACATAAGGACACACAGCTCCATGTATGCTGCGAGGTCTGCTTGTCCACACAAATGTAACTCGACTGTTCTCCTTCACATCTTTATGAACTGTTTCATATCACATTCTTTTCGTATCCACATAAATCGAAGTCATATATATATATATATATATATATATATATATATATATATATATATATATATATATATATATATATAGTATATTAGTTATAGTATATTATATATATTAGGGTGGTTCAAAAAATAATGAATTTGTTTTTTCGCGGTACTCAACCGAAAATGTTACTACGTTATGAAAAAGTAATTCGTACATAATTTGAGCGGTCTAAACATTTATTTAGGTAGCTCTCAAACGACTTTTATCAATTTTTTTTTCGATTTTTCATTCAATTTTTTTTCTTCATTAGTCTTCTTACTCCGAAACAACATATTACTGCAAAAAAACACGCATACTTGTTAGACGTTCGGTGATGTAAACACCGCGTTCTTGTTCATCAAGTGGTTGATATAATTTTCACAACCGAATTACATATATTGATTCTTAATCTGCAAATCCAAATTGTTTATGGTAACAAAAATTATAAAAATAAAAATTGTGTATCGTTATAGAATAAAATTAATCAAGACTTACATTGGATCACGCACACGGAACATTTTCTGCATCGAGATAAGAAAAACTAATACTCCGATAATCATGAAAAAAAACATGAAAAAGCCGTTTGAGCACGAACTAAAAAATTGTTTAGAACCCTCAAATTCTGCAAAACTTTCTTTTTCTCAAGATACTCCAATTTTCCGTTGACAAGAAAGAACGATTTTTTTAACCACCCTCATATATTAGGGGTAACCACCCTCATATATTATGGGTAACACCCTCCTTAGGGGTTGAAATAAAAAATGATAAGAAAATTCGGAAAATTTGGTATGTTTTTGTATGAAGTTTTTAAGAGGTCGTGTTAAAATTTCACGACGATTAGGAAGCTCGTTATTAAAAAATTAACATTTTGGTAAGAACAATTTTTAAAAGAAATAAAAAAAAAATTATCAACAAACTTCGTTTTGTTTCCGTTGCTTTCAGTATATTGTAGATATTACAAAATTGAGAGGTAAAAAAAAACTTATTGCAAAGTTACATCAGTTTCCATAAGACAACATTTAATTTGTGAATGTTAATTGTTCAATAACGAGCTTCCTAATTGTGGTGAAATTTTTACACGACCTCTGAAATACTTCATACAAAAACGTACCAAATTTTCAGAATTTTATTATCATTTGCGATTTGGGACTCAACATCCTTAATAGTTTGAAGAGGGACACCACTGAAGCGCGTAAAAAATCGATTTTTTTTCATTCTCTCAAAGTATACGTATTAAAGAATATATGGAAAAAACTTCAAGTCAAAGCATTGGTAATTGACTGACAGAGATCATCACATATGTATCCGCTGTCGATTTTGGGGAAACTCACATGTGTGATAAAGCGTTGAAAAC
This sequence comes from Ophion costatus, assembly GCA_951751655.1. Classification (NCBI taxonomy): domain Eukaryota; kingdom Metazoa; phylum Arthropoda; class Insecta; order Hymenoptera; family Ichneumonidae; genus Ophion; species Ophion costatus. The sequence continues at coordinate 53,439,892 of OX632356.1, read as the reverse complement.
TATTCGATACGTATTTTTTTTTTATCATCGGAAAAAACAGTTTTGAGGTTGGTAACCACCCCTCGGAGAAAGGCGTGTCGAGGGGTGGTTTTGCAGTTTCACCCACAAGCAACCCACCGATCTGAATCAAACACAAACCAAAATTCTTCTAATGCGAAGCGATGAAGATCCACTATAGAATAATTGAGAAGAAAAATTAATAGAGGGGTGACATGCCTTTCTGTGAGAGGCCGTTTTCCCCCTTAAAAACGTGTTTCCGCAGATTAAAAAAAAGTGTCTAATCGTTTTAAATACTGTATCACATATATAAGTTTCAACAAAATTGAAAGCGGACACTGAAGTGATGTTCCTCGTATGTTACGGAAAATTTAGCGAGAGCAGGTAGCACAACGATTTAGGTACACTAAACATTTCAAACGCGTCTTTTTTTAAACGACTTTTCTCCGATTTGTAACTTGAAAAAAATTCCAAAGTTGGACTAGCTATCGTTCTATGTAGCTATTTTTCAATGTATTATTTTTTAAACCTCCAATATAAGTAAAAGTTTACCAAAATTACACTTTATCTTGAAAATCCACCATTTCGTAAACGTTTTGTTTTTTTTTCTCAAAAAACCGCTACCTACAACAAGAACTACATTTATGTAGATAGTAAAATATTTAAATTTAAATTTTTCAGGCCAATCATTGTCATGTTATTGATCCGGCTGTTGGAGCACATTTTTTATACACAGGCTCTGTTGTGCCTAAATAGCGTTTTCAATTTTCAATTTTTTCATATGAAAATTTACACGATATAAGTTCAATGTATGATTACTAACATAACATTTTTCCAGATCCGAAATGACCCATCTAGTGGACGAAAAAAATTCCGAAAACCGACCTTTTTCGGCCCGTCACGCTGGGGTCCTCCCTCAATACTGAATAAAATCCAGGCAAGTGGTGGGGCTTTATACGAATTTCACATACGGTTTTTTTTATATAACTGTTTCGTTCTTATATTCATCCGAATGAAATTTTCAAGGATTATATATATAGAATCTACGCGGATTTTATATCGCCACTTCCTTATAACATCATTACAGATTTATCAATATTATTATCAATATTAATACAAAAAGATACAATTTGATTTGATATAATTTGTCAGGTCCCGGACGGAGACACGTGAGATTCTCAAGGATTATATAAAATCTATGAAGATTTTATACGTCCATTTCGGTATAACATCTTTATAGATTCATGCCTCTACAATTTTCATAAAAAAACTTCGTTTATTCCCCAGGGAAGTTTATAATATCCAGAACAACTTTCGGAACCCCTATATGCTTACGAAGAGAACCCGAATGGTTGTGAATCACCGTGTATATATATGTACATGCGAAGCTTATCACAATTTTATTCTTCTCGTGCTTAAACGCGTACGTCTATCACACTCGATTTCACCCTGCACTCGATATCTATGAGAGGCAGGGGGGATGCTCGATGAGAAGTGGTCCATTCCAACCTACACTCACACACAACGCACTCTCCATCGCAACCCACTGAATCATATATTTTGAACCGAGTTGCCCCGGCAACTTATCGCGGAAAATAATTGGTTAAAAAATTATTTTTTTTTCAAATTTTTCTTCCACAATCTCAGTGTTCCGCATTGAGGGTACACGGGGATCAGTAATCCACGGAAACAATTCATCGACAAGGTGTAACGAAATAGCGCTGATATCTGAAGGAGCAATAAATATTAATTGGAGCAGAGCGCGTTCGTACCCTTTTTTACTTAAATTTGATGCTTGGTAAAAATAATGAGAACGAATCAACTTCCTCATCGCGGCGCAATTATTCCTCCTGATTTTTTTTCTCATTTTTTTTTCATTCGAAAATAATCCGATCGAGTCAAGCGTCTATTATGAGGTGGGCGAGACCAAGTTTGCGTTTCGTGTACTTTCCTATCGTACACTTTCGAACTTTTAATCCGCAGTCAATTGCGCGGGGTCAATGAAAACAATTAAAAACGACGTTTCTCCTGCTCTTGGATTTTAAGCCTCTTCATTCCAATTTTTCTTCCTTATTGTGCTTCGTTCCTTTGATTTGTTCCGGCTGCTGCATGGTTTTTTGCCCCTTTCTTTTTTCTGTTCTTTTCTCGTTCCACCAGTTTCGATATTGAGTCTGAGGCTGCTCTAACGAGTTGGCAACGTAATCGGTCGATAGACAACGTCGCGGCGTGTCCACTGAGCCATTAACACCGATACCGATGTCTACCTCAACCAACACCCGTTTGTTTCGTACCTCAGTACCCCCCCTCCACTCCACCGCACACAATGAATGGGTCCTTTGTGTATGAGAATTTCATGTATACCGCGAGTAGAAATATTGCACAGGCTACAAGAACGGCCCAGCCAGGCATCCTGATTTCTTTCTCCGGCCTTGATCAGGATTTCTGATCAAGCCCTGATCAGGATTTCTGATCAAGCCCTGGTCAGGATTTCTGATCAAGCCCTGATCAGGATTTCTGATCAAGCCCTGGTCAGGATTTCTGATCAAGCCCTGATCAGGATTTCTGATCAAGCCCTGATCAGGATTTCTGATCAAGCCCTGATCAGAAACGCAATCCCTGACTTCGGTGTGATCAGGGTAAAAAATCAAGGCCGAATCAGGGTAATAAATGTAGGCCTGATCGGGGTAATAAATCAAGGCCTGATCAGGGTGAAAATGTGAGGCCTGATCAGGGTACAAAATCAAGGCCTGGCATGCAGTTCGAAGAGAAAAGTTCGCTGTTGCTTCGGAAACCTTCATCTCTTCACATTCTTCATTGTACTGCCATGAAAATATTTGTTTTAAATAAGATTAATTTAAAACAAATACGTCTTTTCCTTGGCTCACGGCATACTACGATCTTATTTGTTTCAAATATATTTTTTAGAATACACAATATAGTACATTTATTGTATATTTTAAAATATATAATATATATATATTTTATGAATCCAAAATAAAATGACATGCTTGATTTAGAGTTCTCCCACAATGCTTTTGTATTGTAATTCATCATTCCCTGGCCTTCTGAAATATTCTTTTTCGAAGAAAAGATTTCAACGCCAACGCATGGAACCGAACCTACAACCTACTTACCTATATCTACGCACGCTGCCCCTACGCTAGACTAACGCCTGAAATTAGCCGGCTCAGGCAACGGGAGGTAACCATAAATCCGGTTGCCTGACTATCGTCTCAAACCAGCCAAATCAGGCAAATCGAGGTAATGAAGCCTATATACTACAGCGTAGTCAAGCCTGGATCAAATGTCAGGCCAGCCTGACAATATTTCTACTTGGTACTGTGAAAGCAAACGTTTATTCTGCACAAGGAAAACTAATTTGATATAAAAATAAAGGTTATTCATAGTTTGTAAACATTGGGAACATATGTCTGTGTGTATTCATTTTTTGCCATATTCTTATGTATATTAAAGTACGTTAAAAAAATGAGATCCAAGTTTGTATCGTTGGAATGCGATCAAATGTTTGTTTTTTATTTCTCAATTTTGAATGATTTTGGTTTCTACTATTTCTACAATCTGAATTTGCAAATCTGAATTTGAATGATTCTATTTCTACAATCGGAATTTGCAAAAAAAAGATTTTTTACTAATAAAAATAAGGAAATGCAAATATAAAGAAAGAATTCTCGTCGCATTCCAACAATGCAAAGTCCAACACTATGAAAAAAAATATGTTGAAGTTAGCATCATTGGAATGCAACGAAAGTACAATTCTATTCAATATCTATTAAATAGTTCAATATCTATTGAATAGTTCAATATCTATTGAATTTCTTTATTTTCATTAGTACTGAAAATCTTTTCTCGTAAACTTATAATGAACATCTCTAACGAGGATTCTAAAAAAATTGGCGGGATTTTCGTAACTAAAAGTTAGCCGAAAATTGGGCCCCAAGCTTATGGCGACCCGTTCAAACGCACTCTACAGTGCTGCGATTGAAACTGAAGAATACGATGACGTCTCGAGCGACCTGGTTCCGTTTACAATTGAATGATTTTCTCGAGAAACTTTGCGCAATTGTTCGTTGCACGATAAGTCACCGCTCCAAATTGTGTATACGCAAGGCACGTACGTATCCACGAGGCTTGTATTGGCGCGGTGCAAACAGGCTGGTAACGGAGCGACCGCTGGTTTAACGATGCCTGATTGATACGATGTAATATTGAATCTACGCATATGCCGTGTACGTATAGACGTGTATTACCGCGAGTGTACAGTGCAAGCAACATCGGGCACGTACGTAGGATACGTTTGGACGTTGTGAGTGCCCACGCATTTCGTGGTTCGTATTAACACCCCATGCCATTCCTGTACAATCAATTAGGTGTTCAGTTACCTATATTGAGGTTCTGCAGTGGCCAGGTTGGTATTCTCCTCACGTGGAATCCGAACAAGAAATGATTTTAGGTTTCCAATGACGAAGCGGAAGAAAGTGGGGTTATTACGAAGTAACACGTCACTTGACATTTTATTGGGACTCGTCTGATTGCTCAGCAGAAGAAGCTTTGAGTGAAATAAATTGATTAGGCAGCCGCCTCCAACATTTTTATTGGAAGGGATATTTCAAATGCCTTTGAGACTTTCCATTAAATCTCCAACAAATTCTTTCGCATATCCGATATGTCCAAACTTCGGTATCATCATAGCATCATCAACTTTGCAAACTTCGTTCTCATCAACGATGCAAACATCGGTATCGTCAGAACATCAAGGATGCAAGCATCAGCATCGTCAAAACATCAACGATGCAAACATCGGCATCGACAGAACATCAACGGTGCAAACATCAGCATCGTCAGAACATCAACGATGCAAACATCGGCATCGACAGAACATCAACGATGCAAACATCAGCATCGACAGAACATCAACGATGCAAACACCAGCATCGTCAGTACATCAACGATGCAAACATCAGCATCGTCGGTACATCAACGTTGCAAACATCAGCATCGTCAGAACATCAACGATGCAAACATCGGCATCGACAGGACATCAACGATGCAAATATCAGCATCGACAGAACATCAACGATGTCAACATCGGCATCGTCAGAACATCAACGATGCAAACATCAGCATCGTCGGAACATCAACGTTGCAATCATCGGCATCGTCAGAACATCAACGTTGCAATCATCGGCATCGTCAGAACATCAACGATGCAAACATCAGCATCGTCAGAACATCAACGATGCAAACACCAGCATCGTCAGAACATCAACGATGCAAACATCGGCATCGTCAGAACATCAACGATGCAAACATCGGAATGTCAGACATCAACGATGCAAACATCGACATGTCAGAACATCAGCGATGCAAACTTCGGCCTCATCACCAGCGATCATCATCATCAGCGATGCGAACTTTAGCATAGTCAAGAGCAAATGAAGCTAGTGACTCAAGTCCAAAGCCATCAAAAGCCCTAAGGGAGGCAAATCGCTATGACCGTAAGACCGCTCGAAAGGTGGTATCGCCGCAACGACGCTCTGCAGTAACGATTAGTCGAAACTGCAGCGGAAGGTCGACTCCAATGAAGCCAACGGATCAAATGGCAAAGGGAAGACTGCAGCTCCGAGTTCCCGGCGTGAGCATAATTCCCGAAGCCAAAGACCGCGGGTTTCAAGCCCTCTGACTTCCGGTGACCGGAGGTCGGAAGGCATCTTTCGTTGGAGGATTGCGGATCGGTGTTGCAGTCTGACCGATTAGAAGGGATCACCGAAGCGAGTTGTACACGGTTGTAGCGTGCACACGTACACGTGATTGTGTATACGAGGAGGGAAAATGGCGGGCGGAAGTTGGCTGGCGGCCAGGTAGAGCGCAATATTGTGTTCGGTGGTCGAAAGAGTCGACGGGGTGACTCCGCGAGACGCATACATCGACTTCAGGATCTCCAGCAGCGTACACACGTGGGCAAATCGTGCATACAGAGTATAACACTCCTTGGTGCAATTGCCCGTGCGGTATTTTCGAGGTGTAAGTGTCGGGGCGCGATCGTTGCAGAGCTTGCAAGAATGCAAACCCACGAATACGTAACACTTTACGAGGTCCGTTGAACAATGGGATAGCGGCCCGTAGCGCGAAGAAGTCCTGACGACGAAAGGGACAACGCGACAAATGCAAGTGGAACGAGAATCGCACAGGGGTCTGGTCCCTTCGGCGCTTTGGCGTTACTGTCTTACTTACGAAAGCAACATTTACTGCTCTACCGGCAACCGAGTTTGAGCTTCGACGTAGGAAGGCTGGAGACACGTGGATATATATTTGTGTGTAATCTTGATTTACCGTTGGAGACTTCAGCGTAGAACGATGTCCCTGGTGTCTTCCTACCGTTGCTTTCCTCCGGCCAACGCTCGCGCTCTTATATTCCTCAGCCCCTTCCGCATCCAACTCGACCCACCATACGAGAACCTCTTGATGGACGGTTTTCCTGAAATCGCTCGTACGAAACTTGTCGATCGGCAGGGCGGAAGATATGGCGTTGCGCACGGAGTGCATTTCTGAAAAATGTGACTTTCCTGGACTGAGAGATAGAAGAAAGAAAAACAGAGACTGTAGAGACAGAGAGCCAGCAGGATGGTGGTGAGAGAATGATGTCGTAAAGAAGCGGTGCAAGTGGGCAGCTTCTATGCAAGCTCCTCCAATTTCGCCCTCCGGTATCATTATTCTTTTACAGTCCTGGGCAATCCTTCTCTTACTTCTTTCCGATAGAAATTGCTGTTGTTCCTGCCCTATTGGATGTTGTATCTCCGCCTAGCGATGTTCTCCGTTCGATGGGCAATACAGACGCCACTGTATGTGACCGAACGATCAATAAGACTTGAGCGATGAACCATATTTTGCCGAGAGACTTTCCTAACATCGCCGCTCTTGGTTGTTGAGGCACGAGCCATCTCATCCATGAGCTATTCTAGGTTGGTCTCATTTCATACCGGACATCGATCCAGCCCGAAACGTTGCACGCGTCTGATCGAGCGAGCTCTACTTCGCATTGACCCGCACCTCAGCAACACCGAAGCTGAATCGGCAACTTGTCTGCCACGAAGACAGCTCATTCCTCAGCCGCGTAGAAGTTCTTTTTGATATTGGCAACGGTACTTCCCATTTCTTCCGACAAATTGGACAAGGGTTTCTCCGATCAGGTTGCTCCCATCATCTTCACCCCTTGTACATCCTCGCCAAGTCTAACCAGACCTACGCGCGCAGATTCCTCTGAGATTTTCGGGAAAGAATAACTGTGGCTTTTCACAATTGGGCTACAGGAAGTATTGGTTGTGTTAAACCTCTTGGCTGAAACAACTCAGCGATTGGTTGCTATGAAGAGATCGGAAAATGCATGTGTGCACAGCCTACATAGACGAAGAGGGAGTGGGCAGGGACGAATTCTGCGACATCGCTCGCGGCTGTTGTCCCGTTTGTCCTACCACCAAGTACTACAGAAAGGGGCGAACAAACTTCACCAAGAGAGCCAGGAAGAGAGAGCAAGAGAGCGAGAGAGAAAGAGAGAGAGAGAGAGTTAGACGAGAGAGCCTCAAGTTGGTTCGCTTGCCAGGATCTCTCGTCAACAGCCTGTTCCCTCATACACCGGTTTCCGGCCTTTCGTGCATCAGAGCCCCACCACTAGTAAGCACATATACACACACACGCACGCATATACACACACACGTAAGTAATAAGCTCAGTTTCTTTATCGATATGTATACACACCCACCCACGTACACACACACACATACACCAACATATAATAAGCTCTGTCTGCTTCTCGCTTCCGTTCAGTCACTTTACTCTGCTCATCCGATACCTCATCCTTTCTCGCTTCCTCTCTCCCTCCTCTCTCTCTGAGTGGGGGGAGCAGAGAGACAGAGAGAGAGTATACATATATATATATATATATATATATATATATATATATATATATAAATATTTCAAGGTGTCTTGCTTTGCTGTTGCCTCTTTGCCCAACGCGAGAATCCTACGCTAGCGTTTCCACAACCTCGTCAGCCAAGCTCCTCGTGTCTTTGGGCTCTCATCCTTCGACCGCAAGTTGTCACGTTACAAAAGCTCCGCAGGGCGAAACTCCTCGGAAATACGGCGACGTCGGCGAAATGAGACTGAGTTGACGTTCGCTTTGTCTCTCTCTCTCTCCCTCTCTCTCTCTCTCTCTCTCTCTCTCTCTCTCTCTCTCTCTCTCTCTTTCTTGCCCTTTCTCTCTGTAGAGCCTTCTTTTACTCGTGTTTTCACTACAAGTGTGCCAGACGAAGGTTTACACAGTGTGGGGCTAATGTGGCAAGGTAAGAACAGGGATCGAATATGAAAGAGAGAGTGGGAGAGAGGCCGGGGTGTGGTATGTGCACACGAATACAGAGAAGTAGCATTCCCATAGATGCCATAGCTTTCGTGACAGTACAATTGTTATGAGGAGCTTCTCTCTCCCAACCGGATTTTCCGTAGGGCGCAGAAGATTCTGATGTAGGAATCAAGATCACGGAAGCTCACGCTGAGACACACGGCAAACTTTTGCATAGGGGAAAAGCCATCAAGTAGTTGGACTGGATGAAAAACTTGGGTATAAATAATGAAAAATGGAGGGCAAGGCAGAAGAAAAGAGAGACTGAGAGAGGAAAAGACACGGATTGGGGTTGAATCCTTTCTCTCTTCCGCATTGTTCGAGCCCCTAGACACGAGATTGCGAATTATACGAAGCCTCCTCGTCGAGGCTTTTCACACCAAAGACGTGCTGTCCTTCCCTTTACGCACCTACCACTCACGTATAGAATTGTCAGGTCGGTGTAAAATGAATCGTCCACCCTATGATCGTCAACACGACAAACATGAGGCAATTCGCGATGGGGTTGACGTTTGCATCTTTTAGTCGTCGTGAACTGCAGGCGAATTCCGAAAGCGTAATTTTTTTACGTATCAGAAGTAAAAAAGCCTCACTCGTTTTGACGCCGGGCAAACTCAAACAGACGGACGGACGAACTTTATGACGTTGACGTTTGCATCGTTTGAATGCAACGTTTTATTTGTTCTACTTTTTATTCGGTTGTTTTTTTCTTCGTTATCCAACGGTTCGTTTTTGCAAATTACGGTCGTAAACCTCTAATACGAATTCGTAAAAACATATGAATGATTTTTTTCGTCTAAAACGGCCAAAAAAAGTTTTGAGGAACATTGACTTCCGTTGGATTCTAACGATGCAACCTTCAAAACGTCGTCCTGGTTTTCAAAAGTGATGGAGATCGTCTCAGCGTCGTATTCTAACCCTACCACCTCAATGTAACACAAAAGAAAACAAATATACATGTAGACGTTTCAACTTTATAATTCCGGTAAGATATTGAATTATTCAATCATAGAATAATCACCATGTCATCACATGGTCTTGAATTTCACATCGTTGGAATGCAACGAAAGTTCTTTCGTATTTTCCATTTCTGCATTAGTATTATTATCTATTTTTGTCTTAAGGGGGGCCCCGCCCCCCAGTCCTCACAAGAGGCCTTTCGACTCTGCTGCGGGGTTTCACCCCTAGACCACCCCACCCTTCATCACACCACAAAAATACGTTCCAATAAGTATATAAGAAAAATGTTTTTTTTTTATTAAAAAATTCGATATCTGCAAAACTAATAACGATATCGAAAAATTGTATTCTTCTCTTTCGGTTTGTCTCGTCGAGATACACAAGAATTCGTCATTAAAGCGCGACGCCACGGTTATCGTAGAATCCCCCTCCAATGAGAAATCCGACAAAAATCGTTACATTTGCGGTCTGAATTTGCAAAAAAATAAAGTTCGGACAGTTCGATAAAATGAATTTCCATTGCTGTCCACCGATGCGAACTTCAGCATCGTTTCTTCCGTTACGTTCGCTAATAAGAAACCTCGACCAACTGGTTCATACATATATTTGACATAAAATCATTTGCCGGCGTTTTTCGTGCCCCTATATGCTATGCACTCGCGACGACGGATTAACCAGGAGAAGCGGACCGAAACTTGGGCAAAAGTTTTCGCGAGTGTGAGGGAGCTACGGGTATGAGGGGTTAACCGGTGTAACGGCATGCAATGCCATCCTCGACGAAGTTATGCATCGTTCCTTCTTCGAACAAGCAAACGTAAAACTTGGCGCAGTTTGTACGAGCCAAAAGACGGAGAGGGAGAAAGAGGGACTTCTTTATTGTACGGTAAGGAGAATATTCCCAGGATTCCGCGGCCTATAAAACGAGCGTAAAATCTCCAAGTAGTATTCCAAGTTACGACGAGCTCTACGCGTATGAAAAGAAGAATTGTTGGGTACGTCCGATCCGACGAGAAATCGATTCTCGCCGGTTAGTTTCGGATCTACGACTGTGCACTATACTTTGTACGTTCTATATGGACTTATATATGGTATCATGGACACAGGATGATTCGCAGCCATTGGGGTTCCCTTAGCGAGCAAATAGGGTGTTACGGTGCGAGTAAAACGCTTTTTATAAAAAAGTCCTGCGTCAAAAATTCGCTCAGATAATCACGATCAAAGTACGACACTGCGCAAACAATGTCACAGCAGCTGCTCACGCGCGATTTTTTTTCCTTTCAGTATTAAATAATAAACGAAAAATGTTGCATCACATTATCGAGGTTATCATACTGCAAAGTATACGTGTTTATTATTCCTTACGAAAAAAAATGTGAGAAAAGATAATTCACTTGTCTCGAAATGAATTCGAACCCACGCTTCGACGCTTTTGCTCAGCATCGAGCTCAGCACGGGCATATCTCGGAGAATTTTTGGCGCACGACATTTAAAAAAAGTGCATTTTGCTCCTAATGGCACACTCCATATACTCACAAAGAAAACCCTGATAGCTGCGAATCAGCCTGTATTTGTGTATTTATTTAATAAAGTCGAAAATGTCCTTTTCCCAACGCGGAAAGACTACGTGAATGGGGCGAAAGTGCGAAGTAACGAAGCGCCCACTATCAACTTACATTTCCGTTGTACTGTTAGTCACCCGCACTTTCTTTCGCTATCTCTCTCTCTCTCTCTCCCTCCCCTTTCCCTCGCTCTCTTTCATGCCTTACCCCTCTTCCTTCTTCTCTATCGCCATCTCTGTCCGAGCTGATGTGATTTTCGAGTCACACCAGCAAACTTGGAGAATTAAACGAGAGCTAACAGTGTGTGTATCCATAAAGCACGATCTATATATGCAGCATTTGCAAAAGTTCCCGCCGCAGGAAACCGGAGGGGGAGAGAGTGGGGGGTGCGGGAGGGAGGGAGGGACCAAAGAAAATAAGGATAAAGTGAGAAAACCAGGTTTAAGGGTAATAATGGGAAAATGGGGAAAAGGGAGTGAGATAAAAAGTGAGAGAGATAAGAAAAAGGGATAACTCGACAAATAAGGGCTAAGAGGGCGAGAGCGCGAGAAGGAATGGGAAAAAGAGAGAAAGCGAAGGACAGAAAATAAGGGACACCGGAGAGCTCTTTGAAAGGTATTGTGAAGAACCTTTCACACAAATAGTCCAACATTCTGATACTGTGGCATGAAAAGCCAAGCTGACTTTGGATTGATGGTTAAAAAGGCGAATATCGGGATCACGTCGTCCTGGAAGCAACAAAATGGACAGAAGGAAACAAATCGAGGAATGTCGAGAAAACGAGAGTGTGTGTGTGAGAGAGAGAGAGAGAGAGATCCAAGAGATGAGGATTACAAAGAAAGGGTATATCGAGTGGACCAACGGAATACGCAAACCATAAAGCGGAGGAGGATCAAAGTTTCGCCTGGATAACATTGGAGTTGGAAATCGTTGAGCGTTGAATCGCGCGGACAATGCGCTTTTGCAGAGTCGTCATAGCGGAGAAACCACGAATGGCTTCTAGTATACAGTCGTGTATATGGCTCGGGTCCGTAAACATATATATATATATATATATAGAATAATAGTCGCGTCCACAATCGACACTGGTGGATAGGCAATCGGGATTCGATTCCGACGGTCCTTCGAGTTCAGGAGGTTGGAGCAGTCCAAATGAGGCAAATGAAGATTTATGATTTTTTAAAAATAAACCTAAAAATGCACACGAGGCATTCTGAAGATGCTAATTTTTTCATAAAACATATAATGAACTGACAAAATTATGCATTTGAATATTTTTATTACGTGAATAAGAAAAACTGTTGAGACACTACTAACTTGAAAAAATATAACATTATCGACGATTATTATGAGAAAAAAATAGGCATTCTGAAGATGCTAATTTTTTCATAAAATATATAATGAACGGACAAAATTATGCATTTGAATATTTTTATTACGTGAATAAGAAAAACTGTTGAGACATTACTAACTTGAAAAAATATAACATTATCGACGATTATTATGAGAAAAAACCAGCGTCAGTGAATGGTTTATACAAGCCCGATCGAAATTTTTGGTCATTTATAATTATGCCTATTTATATTTTTGTCACGAGATTATTTATCATTAACATTCATTTATCATTCATTATTAATTTTGTTTTATTTTATTTTATTAATTATTTATTTATTTTATTATTGATTACTTTATTAATGATCTATTTATTTTATTTATTAATTATTTATCATTAATCTTGAGGTTTGCAGCAATGCTCTTCATTTGCCAGCTAAGATTCGTAATCGTTTATCAAACCTTGATGGTTTGATATTGAACACGTATGGTTTACGTCGGGCAAGACCGATTTTTTCTCAGTGTTCACAACGATTTAGTTTGCGTTAATCCGTTGTTAAAAATCGTTTACCTTGGTACTCAATAATCAAAAAAAAAATTACATCACCCGTAGTGTGAACGTCTTGCCCATCTAATCGCACGTAAAATGACATGCATTAAACTATTATTTATCTCTGGTATTTTGTGATGAAGAAGGTCAAAAAATTTGTAAAGACTCAGAATAGACGAAACAATAACACTTTTTTTAAATCTTGGATTGTGGCTGACGCTCCAACCTCCTTAAGGAGCGTTGTGCATAGCCGTGATTAGAGCGGTGACCGCTTAGCCGTGCACCGGCTGGCGCATCAACAAGTCAGCGGAAATCTTCGGAAGTCTTCGGAAATCTTGGTGCAGGTACTTGAGTACGGGTTTTCGACAATTTTCCCGTACCCTCGGTGAACGCGGTATAGTGTAGCTTAAGAGGCTATCCCTTTCTGGAAACTTCAATTTTTTTCCATATTGTTATAGTGTGAACTTTCAAGAATATTTAAAGACCGGCCGGACTCTGAAATTCTAAAAATTGACGAAGTTACACCCATTTTAGTCGACGTCGAGTTTGAACGCGACGATCTCGAAATTACATATTTTCGGGCCTCGCCGCTGGAGGACTGCAACGCCAACTGCAGCACCACGAACACTTTGAAGGATTTTCATCCGAATAAACTACATTGTAACCACAAACATGTGTACAACATGCTGGGAAAAAATTAATTTATTCCAACCAATGTGTCACTAGAAAAAAAAATCATCATTCTGACCCTTCAAATTGGGCTTCCAGAGAGCGACACCCCGTTAACGACAGGGTGGGGATACCATCAAGAGGCATAAAAAATGAACGTAGTTTGGGAATTTTTTTAAATATAAAATAAATACTTTTCGAAATGGGTTTCAACATATTTTATTGTTCTACCAATGGAGAGCAAATTCCAATTTTAATTATCTAAGACAATCCGAAATCGCAAACAGTACAAAGAAATAGATAATTAATTGAATATTAATCGATAATCAATAAAAATCTAAACGGTGACATATGCATATCACCCTTGCAGTCTTTATATATATATAAAGACTGCAAGACTGCTTTATATATATATATATATATAAAAAGATATATATAAAGAATATATATATATACACCATTTTGCACAAAATAGCTTGCAAAATATTTTGCAAAATAGCAAAATAGACTAGCAGTCTTTCCACAGTCTTTCGTTCGAAAAAGTTCCTCTCCACAAAAATGCAATATCGTTTATTACGGTAGAAAAAAAAAAAGACTCCCCCGTACACATGTTTTCTTGCGTTTATCTATCTTTGAGAAAGCCCATGGGCTTTAAGCCCATGCAATATCTCGTTTCTATGGTAAGTTGAGGCTCAAAGAGAAATAATGTCGAGGGCGCGCGCTTTTCCACACACTCTATTGTCGTGTTGGCAATAGCAGTTTCAGCGGATCACTTCGACTCGACCCTCGGTCGAGATTCACGACAACGATACGAGCACGTACTATGTTATATCGACGTATTTTATCGTTTCGCAAAAATTGTCCCCTCCTTATTCGACGTCCATGACTGTGTCGGTAAAAGGGGGAAAATGTTTTTTTTATCATTCGAAGCGCGGAAGTTATGACCTGTGACGTAATCCCTGGATGACTTGTTTGCCGCCATGTCATATATATAAACCTATGTTAACGCACTAGGTCATTTTGACCCGGACGAATTTCAAATCAAATGCTCACTTTTCCAAAAGTGAATATTTTCAATAATTTTTTACAGCTGATTAATTTGATATTTTCCGAGTTTTATTTATGTAGATTATTAAAAAATGTTTAAAGTGTATCACCGATTTTTTTCGTTAACAATCGACCGGTGGTTGGTTTATGGCAAGTGTCTAAATCTAAGTGCGTCAACGAGGGCTAATTATATGTATGGAGGGTGACTTATAAGTTAACCGTATATTTGTTGAGTCTCGCGTAGAGATTTTATCACTGAGAAAAATATGATTTTTAATAGTTTTTTTTTAAATCCTCTGAAAAAAATAGCGTATCCTTTAGATGGATCGTATTTGGCAGAAAAAATGTAGCATTTGAGCAAAAAATAATTTTTTTTTGGAAACAGCAGAATGAAGATAAATTCCAAATACGAAACGCTTCGAAGAGATTGAAGTTCGCATCGTTGGAATGCAATGATTTTTCTTAGGCGATTTCTCTCGTCAGATATGAGATAGAAAAATCACTGAAACATTTTAGGGATATTTATTTTGGAAATCTACAACGTGAAACTGCTAACAAATAGCGAATTTATATGATGATAATAATAATAGTAAGATGAAGAACGACAAGAAAATACACATATAGAAAGAAAAGAACCGTTTTTAAAGTTTGCATACTTGAAATGCAACGAAACTTCTTTCTTTCTTAGGCTTCGTTTTCATAATTTCCATTGTTGTCGGAAATCTTTCCTCACACACTTACACAAAAAAATGCTCATAAGAATTCTAAAAATACACACGAGAGATTTTTTCGATCGAAACTTTGGCTGACGTTGAAGTTTGCATAGTTTTAGCGAAACGATGTATACGTAATTTTTTTTCATTATTTTTCTCCATTTTTATCATTACCCGAAACTTTTCTTTCAAATCGGGGTCGTACATTTTTGCTAACAATAATACGTAGAAACGTTCGAGCGATTTTAACAGGCTAACTCGGCAAAAAAAAATTGGAGTAATTACGAAGTCTCAATTTTCCTTGCGTTCCAACGTTGCAAACTTCAACGTCACACATTTGTCGTAATAATGTGGGCAATTAAAAAAATAAAACGTAGATTGGTGGCGTTCCAACGATGCAAAGTTGAATGTCGTGGACTTTTTCTGTTTTTCGACTTATCACCTGCACTCGGGCTTATTTAATTAAATGCTCTTAGCACCGAGGCGGAAATGGCACGCCGCAATAGCTCTGGCAACAAAAAAAAAAGCGCCGAAACGACAAAAAAAAAATACACACTACTTCAGAACTGGCGAAGCGGCAGGTGGAAAAAAAATGACGTGAACGTTATATTTCCGGGTCGAACCTAAGCTGTATTTTGCCTGCGTTGATTTTTTTGCACGTTTCTTAAGTTCCTGCTTATTCGTGCGATAATTGTTTTTTTTTCTTCGCGTTTAATATATTTTGCCCGCATTTCCGCAGTCGAGGACGAGCGCGACCGGGAATTACATAATCCTTAAGCTCTACTAGGATTACATGCTAGTGTATTTCTCTCTCTCTCTCTCTCTCTCTCTCGCTCTCTCTCTCTCTCTCTCTCTCTCTCTGTCTCTCTCGCTCTCGCTCTACCCAGCCGAAAATTCCGCAACAGGGTCAAGCATTGCACTTTGTTCTCTCGTGTGAATTTTCGCGTGTGAGTGTGCAGGCGTGGGGGGAAAAAGGTTTTAACTCCTCTTCCTCCACCCCGCCTTTTTATCGTCTATGCAGGAGCTTTGGTGAGGTCGAAAATTTGCAAGCGCAAACGTTTTATTAAGACGCTCTAGTATGCCACGCTCGTGTTAATGTGAAAGGGCGAGTAAGAGAGAGAGAGAGAGAGAGAAGAAGAAGAAGAAGAGGCGAGAAGAAAAATTTTCACGTATCACCCATACGTATGAAATCAATAACACCAATAAGTAATTAAATTAAACGATAAGGAATTCAATACGAAATGAATAAGTAATACAAAATTCAGAAAAAAAATAAGAAAAATAGATTATAATAAAATTATTTGAAAAAAATAATCAAATAACGGACCGTTTCGATAAAAATTTTAAAGAGAGGGTCAGGGAGCGACAGAAACACAGAGAAGGGCTTAAGGCCACATCAACGGGTATAAAATCATGTGCGAATTTAACAATTTTTTTTCGTATGAAAAAGTGATTCACTCATAAAATTAATTACACATCTACTTAGTACGAATATCAAGCTGTTAAAAAATATATATTCTTTTTTTCGATGTACAAAACGGCCGATTACTAATATTTTCTTTTGTTATCTTTTTTTTTACGGAATTTACTTACGGAATTGAAAAAATATTGTTTTATTCAAAAGTTGGAGGTGTTTTCACTTAAGAAATTAATTTTCAGTGAAAAATTTCGTTACAAGTGCTCATAAACTGTTCACAAAATGAAAAGTTTTCGATTAATCAGAAATTCCGTAGGTACTTCTCTGTGAAATGCTATTAGGAACATAACTTTTGAATTTGAAGTAAATCGAGTGAAAATTGTTGAAGTTATTTGTCACGTCAATTGGAAGAAAGCTGTTTCGAGAAGTTTCGAGTATCCGGCCATTTTGTGCATCGAAAAAAAAAATTCTAACAGCTTGATATTCATACTAAATAGATGTGTAATTAATTTTATGAATGAATCACCTTTTCATACGAAAAAAAATTGTTAAATTCGCACATGATTTTATACCCGTTACTGTGGCCTAAGACCTCAACCGAGTAAAGAAACCTAAAATGACAATGAAAAACCGCATAAATAAGGGAGGATAGGTAAAGACGAGAGACAGAGAAAGTAAGAGGATGAGAAGTAAGAAGAAAGATTATTCAAAAAATGTTCACTATCACCCATGCGTTCGAATAAATAAATAACAAAAAATACTCATAATAAAAAAATAGTGCATTAATGAATAAGCAAAAATAAATTAATATTAAAAATAGTAAAATGACAGAAAGTTTTGATAAAATTTCGAGAGGAAGAGAGGGTTGAAACGAGAAAGAGATGCTAAAAGTGATCAATATGTGAAATGTCGAAAGAATGAGAAAGTAAAGGAAGATAGATATAGAGAGAGAGAGGGAGAGAAAAAAAAATTATTCGAAAAATTCTCACGTAACACCCATATATTTTTAGCCTTTTACACCGGCGTGAAAAAAAAACATCTCAGGAAGGTCTTAGGAACGTCTATGTATACCGTTAATCCTAGTGAAGCTCATCTTACGCGTGAGCTGAAACATCGATGTGGAGAGAGTAAATGAGGAATGTTCCATGTTCATGTAGACCATATACTTGCTGGTATATATACCCAAACATACGTATGCACACCTATATACATATATTTGCGCGTGTATACTTATGTATGGTAGAGAAACCGGAAGTGTGCCTGCACGAGAGAGGCAGCCAGAAAACGGGCTTTACCAAGGCTGTCTATCCTTAATGAGATTTTGGAATCTCTGAATTGATCCCCTATATTCGGACGAGGTGCTATACGCTGTATATTAGACGTTTCGCTGATAAGATTTCTATACACGGATCGATCGAGCTCAGCTACGAGAGACACGTGGATTTAATACTTCGCAAAGTGCGAGAAACGTAACGAGGAAACCAGACCCGTGATCGCCCCGTAGGAAATGGATATTGCAGGATCGAATCACTATGCGTGACGCGCACGTTGAGTCGCTCTTCATTTTCGTCTGATGTTTGCATGGTTGAGTCCCAATGGAATCTTTATTTATTTTTTGCGTATTTACGACTCTAGAATATCTGTGAAGGCTTTAGGAAACCTTCTAAAAATTTGGTGCTCCAGTATCCACCCTTGTTGAGGGGTTGAATATGAAAAAAATAATAATAATATTTCAGATGGCACAGATCATCTTTTTTCTTCGCGTTGTATATTCTCAGAGCCTACGAAAAGCCACGAAAAAAATTGACAACGATTTTTAACTTCCGGAACCCACCCTAATAGGGAGTGAGGGAAGGAGGGGGGGGGGGGGGGGTGAAAGTTGCAAAAAAATCGTATCGTCGGCGCTGAAGGGTCGTACAGGCGATTGCATCGTTTGCGATAGTGAATATTGGTCTCCGTTGTTATTATTACATTTTTATTATTTGCATAATCGTTATTTTTGTATATATAAATATATATATATATATATATATATGTGTGTGTGTGTGTGTGTGTGTGTTTACGATATTACGTGCACGATAATTTGTTTATTCTTACCTACGACTGTTTTCCTTTATTTTGATAATAATACGTCCTGGGTATGTGGGTATTTGTGTGATCTGCTGTTATAAAAAAAATCTTTACCAATAACTTGTACATGGCAATTAAAGGTGGCTGCATGAAATTGAAATTTGGAAAATACGATTTCTTTATTGCGTAGATTTGCAGTCTAGAGTCTCACTCGAGGGACAAACTCGAAATTTTCGTGAAAAAAAATTGAATTTATTTAAAAAATACAAGGAAAAATGGACCCACAATGGGACTAGCGTTAAAATTCATATAATTCATTATATTATTTTAGAGAATTTTTTGAAAAAAAAAAAAATGGCAATCATCTTTTAAAAAAATAGTTTTCACTTTACCCGCTGAAAAAATGTTGACAACAATGATTTAAATTTTTTTCCCTTTTTTTTATGAAAGTGTGAACTAATATGAAAAAAATCGATGTATAGACATTTTTCGATATATCGATTAATTTAAGAGATATCGGTGTTAGAACGGTTCCGAACTTTATGAAATCGTTTTTTCGAAAAATTTTAACTTCTGAAATACATGCGATAAAAATTTAAACATTTATGAAAATACTCCTTGGATAGCATAACACACTAACATACATACATATATATATATATATATATGTTGTATTGACGACCATTCAAACTCTACACGTAGTGGCTCCGCTCAAAGGACAAATGCATCACGATCGATTCGATGTTTGCAGAATTCATCAAATGCAAATCCGTCACGTAACAAACTTTGCACTCACCGAGTTGAATCCCAATCGCACGATAAAGGGAAGAACAGGGAGGGGGGACGGCGGGAGGGGAGGGTGGGGAGGGGGAGGGGGGGAGGTCACGGAAGTGCAGACGCGGAGAGAAATGGACGGTGAAGTTTCGGAATTTGTGAAACGTTTGAAACGAAGTTCGTAAAGTTTTCTGAATCATACAAAAGTCACGAGAGATCGATTGGCGGACAATACACGGGAATACGCGAGCTGGTACGTTTTTTTCTTCCTTCCATCGTTATTATGCAATTGCACAATGCCGGAAGTGTCTTTCCATCGACTGGACTTCAGAGTTATATACTGCAGTGTTATATGTATTGAGGCGTTTATTTATATTCGATTTTTCTTTACGTATCGTAGATGCATCTTTTCGTGCGTGAAAATAAGACTGGTATGGGATGATAACAATGAAAAGAATGATTCAAAATTTTTTATCCAAATCGAATTTAATAAATGGGATTGAAAATTGCATCTTTGGAATGCACTGAAAATGATTATTTTTCAAATGCTCGTTCTTTTGGGCAATCTTCGTTACGGAAATTCATCAATCATTTTTTGAGTCACTTGTTCAGCGATCGATAATTGAAATCGGCAAAAAATTATTTTGTTAAATAATAAATGTGAAGGAATAAGAATATAACAGAGAATTATTGTTGCATTCCGATGAGGCAAACTTCGAGACCATATTTATAAGTTTATATGCATGTGAAAAAGAAATTAAATTCATCATTAAAAAAATATTGATTTTGTGTATATATTCTCCGAAATGAATATTTTGGATGACAAAATCGTTTTCTTTTTTATTTATAAATTAATTATTTAAATTTTTATAAATGTTCTCTTACTCAACATGTGTTGTATAATCACTTGTATATAAAATATTATAGTTCCCATCTCGTCAGAGTTATCGATTTTATTTCGCTTCATTTTTTTCAGTTGATTGAAAATAAATATTGATTGTAATGCCGAATAATATTTATTTTTTCATTAACAAATATTGGTGAATCGATAATCAATTTTATATGTATTATAAGATTAATAAATATTAATGTATTTAAAATTGAATATATCATTTAATGAACTTTCAATGAATTATTTTTCGTTAATCTTGTAACATATATAAACATAGTGATTAATCCACCAACGGAAAATTAATGGAAAAATAAATATTATTTCGAATTGAAGGATTAGGCTACTGTGAAAATGATCCCATTAGTTATCAACAATAATAATGTCATTTTTCTTCGAAAGAAAACAAAAAAAATTAAAAAATATTTTCTCGATGATTGAAACACGATAACAAAGAAAATCGCGGTCAAGTATTAACCATTCTTATCTAATTTGAGAAAAAAAATAGTTTTTTTGTTTTATGTCAACCGGCTGGCCAAAATCAAGTACACCGTTGAGCCCTTTACATTTAAAGGTCTTCACGAAACTGTTTAAAACTTCTTTATTTATTAATATATTTACACGAAATTCGGTACATAACTTTGTCAATATATATACAAATATATGTCGAAACGATTTTTTAATCACCTTACTTATTCCTTCAATACGATAAAATCAGTATCTTCCGAAATCGTAAATGTAGAAGGCACTGCTTTGGCAAAATGATTAGCTAGTTGCACGCGTCACACAATATATGAACTAATGTACACCTCTCCACAGGAATAATTGAGAAAAACGGTTAGAAAATTTCGTTATTTATTGTCAGATACCTGTGCTTATTTTTTTCTTCATTTTTTCGTGGAGGAATTAACTAAATGTCCAATGGTTTCAAGGTATGTTTTTTAGCATTGAAAATGCGCTTAAGACTGTATACGTTTGTGTGGTAGGCTGGATGGTGCTGAAGTTTGCATCATTGTAGTGTAATGAAAGTTCTTTATCAGATTTCAATTTTTTTTATTTTTACTATAATGAAAAATTCTTTTACGCGTATTTACATTGTAGATGTTCGAATAATTGTATTGAAAAATAATTAAGACATTTTTTAGACAAATTTGGCTAAAAGAAATAAAAAGCATTAATTTTCGTTGCGTTCCAACGATGCAAACTTCAATTTCATTAGGCTGGGTATAGGGGTCTGTCAAGGAAAGGTTGCGAGGTCGATCTCTCCGATTTCGATGAAATTTGGCATGCTTGTAGAATGGGTAAAAATAGGCGACACGTATTTTTTCACATCTGCGGAACCCGATTTTTAAGGGTTAAAACACACCCTCCAAAATTGGGGTGTTTTTCCTTTTGTCGTCGATAACGTTTTAACGGTACGAGATAGGAAAAAATTTCCAATTGCAACAATGTTTATTCTTACTTGTACTATACACTGGAGATGAGAACGATAACGTTATCGACGAAAAACGAAAAACACCCCTATTTTCGAGGGTGCATTTCACCCCTTAAACATCGGATTCTGCAGATATAAAAAAATACGTGTCGGTTATTTTTAGCCATTCTACAAGCATGCCAAATTTCATCGAAATCGGAGAGATCGACCTCGCAACCGTTTTCTGTGAGTTAGCTGGATGTCACACGAAACTACCCCCACTCCACTACCACTGGTTTGTAGTAGGAGGGGAGGGCTGCAACATGCTGAATGCCTGCGATAAGTTGAATAATGCACTGTGCCCATCCAATTCTCATCTAGTTATTAGTTAAAAAATTATATTACCACTTATATTACAAAAATTATACAAATTATACAAATTATAATTATAAATGTACTTATTATACAAATAAACCCAAACAAACAAACCAACCAAAAAAAAATCCAAACAAATCCAATTACATGACTCAATTTTTCAATGTTTTTTAAAAAATAATACAAACCAACTCATATTATTTATTTACATGTATCTATTTTTTATTACCCGAAAAATCTGATTAAATCTTCAATGCCATTTAATAGTTGCACTTTGTGTAATATCTGTGGATTTTTCTGATGTTTTTGAATTTTCAGTACCTCCTCAACTTGGTAGTCTTTATGAAGTCTGGATACTTACGCTCCGAAGAAATGATTTCAATACTCAATGTACAGGAAAAAAAGGATAACGACATTTGTTCCCCAAATCTGGGTAATTCCTTAGATAAGTAACAGCCGAAAAATGAGCCTAACATTTTTTTTGCAATTTTCTCATTTATTTATTGCCATATTCTCATTTATTATATTATCAATTTATTTATTTGCTATTTTCTCATTTATTTTCTCATTTATATAGTTATAAATGGTGATATTCAGTCGGGGCAAACTAAAATTCACGCCCCCCCCGCCCCATAAAAAGTTATAGGGTTTTGAAGTTCACGGAAATACGTGATAAAAAAAGGGCATTTTTGAACAATTCGATGCCTATATTGGGGATGGAGAGATTTATAAAAGAAGCCTTTCTGAATCCAAACAAACCCAAACAATTTATTACAAAGTTTTTATAAATCCGAATGTAATAATATAGATCTTATGTAAAGTAATAATATAAATTATAAAATGTATTATAATTATAATTATACGTTATAAGATATATTATGATGTAATAATATAAAATATATTATATTAAATATATTATAATTATAATTATAAGTTGTAAAATATAATACGATGTAATAATATAAAATATAGGCTTCTTTTATAAATCCTGATGGAATCTGACATTTATAAATAAATGCTATTCGATTACTTCGTACGTTTTTTTGAAATACCACCGTTTGAAATGTTTCGAAATCTTCCTAAAAAAAAGATTTGGGTACTTTAGATAAGTGACTTTTCCGAAAAATGGGCCCAAATTTGTTTTGCTGTTTTCTTGTCATTGGATTATAACTGATGATTATTCAGTCGGGAGAAGCTGACATTTTTCATCAACAAATTTTTCACAAGCAAAAGATCGTAAAAAATAATTTCGAATTTTTCAAAAACTGCTGTATTAAAACCCAAATATGGGGACATTTGGGTTTTAATATAGAAGTTTTTGAAAAAATCGAAATTATTTTGGGGGACATTTAATGTTGGGATTTTTGGGTTTTAATATAGTTTTTGGTAAACTTCGATATTATTTTGAACGATCGTCTGCTCGTGCAAAATCAGTTAATGACAAATTTCAGCTTCCCCCGACTGAATAATTATCATGCATAAGTCAATAAATGAGAAAATAGCAAAAAAAAAATATTAGGCTAATTTTCCTGAAAAGTCACTTATCTCAAGAATTATCCAAATAAGTTTTATAGGAAGATTTCGAAACATTTCGAACTGTTGGATTTCGAAAAGCCTACAAAGTAATCGAATAGCATCTATTTAAAAAAGTCGGATTCATGCTAAACAACGATTTCCGGAGAATCGCCCATATATGGAATATCGGTGTAAAAATATCACGAAACGTGCCCACAAGTGCACATAACCTGCGTGCGGCCCTGCCCCGTTTTAGATAAGATCGGATATCCGTCACAATATTTACGATTCGCCGTCCTCGAACCCTCTACCGAGAATGTACAACAATATAAGAAAAATACAGTACTGCCTGGCACGTACGATGTTGGGTCAACGGCTCCGTGAAATTCGCATCGAAACGTCCCAACCGCGAGCACCGACCGGCCCTCGAGCAAAGCTGTCAAACTCCCAAACACAAAACATTCGCGCACGGACGTCCGTGAAGATCTCACGCGAGATCTATGTGAAATATCGCGGGTAAGCGACGCCGATTCAAATTCCGTTTTATTCGCGGCGCATAATAGTGAACAAGGAACGATAATCGGCGCGAAACACGTGGACGTTTTATTTCGTTGCCGAGACGAATCGTCGAACGTCAAACGAGATCCCGAAACGTCGCGTGGTCCGTTGTCGATACCTGCGAACAGCTGTTTTTCCCCGTGTACAGGAGTGAGAACAGTGGCCGATTGCATCGCGGAGCATACGGGTGGCGCCATCCCGCGGGCGATTCGACAACTCGGTACACGCGCGCGATTGTCCACTATTTACACGTGGGATGGCGCCAGACGTCAGCGAGCCCGTTGTTGCTTTTTTGAATCTTTCTCCCGCCGAATTGTAAGTCAAAGGCATTGGCGTTGCCAAGAGGAGGTTCGCCCCTTAAAAAAATCTTTATTCTTTTTATTCTTTTTATTCTTTTCAACCAAGCAAGTTTAAATAAACAATTTAATGAAACGTGAACTGTTTTCTTCGTTGTGATTTCGTAACTTGTAAAAAGTAGCCATTTCCTTACGTTTATTAATTAGATAGTCAAATTTGACAATTAAGGCCGTAAAGGAAAGACTTCTTCACTTTTTTTGAGACTTAGGATATGTTTTATCGCTACTTTAGAATGTTAAATGGTATTTTTTAATTAGCCTTTAAATATGACGGAGGTCTTCCTGAAGGTATTCCAAACGGCTTGCAGCGAATGTGGTCGGACGGCGTGACGCGTAACGTCGGCGGGATTAACCTGAAAAAAAACCAACGAAAATTTTTCTTTCATTGACACTCATACGCAGCATACGAACCAAGAAAAAGTGAAAAATGTTGGAAATCGAAGAAACCGTACGCGTTTAAACAAAATGATTGAATTTTCCGAAAAAGAATTGATACATTTTGCAATCAAAAAACCTTTTTTTTCATTTAAAAAAACATTCAGGCTCATGCTTTAGACAATAAGGTAAGAAAGATTTATACTAAATTTCATCAGAATCAGTGCATTAATTTTTCAGCCATAAGCCTACCATTTTTAAAGATTAATAAAAAGAATACCTTGTAGCAGCCAAAAGTAGAATAAAACAATTAAACATATCCTAAGTCAAAAAAATGGTGAAGAAATCTTTCCTCGTCAAAAAATATAATGAAAATCAGCAAATTTTTGTGATCCCCTTAAGGAAGCATATCAAAAACGAGTACTATATGAACTATCATCGGAAAAAAAATTGAAAATGGACCAATATTTCAAAATTTCGACCTCGTCATCCGAATACGAATTTTCAAATGACAACCCCGGAATTTTACACACAATCGATACGTAATCTTGCCGAGTTTGAGTTTTTTTTTCATTGAAACAGATTGATAAACAATAACGTTATTGTTCAAACGAAATGCCGCCATTGCTGCATGGCTGCATGGTGTTGGTAGTCCTGGCAATTAAGGCCATCTGAAACAAAAGATAAAAGAATGTACTCTCAGTCTATAAATAAAACTATCGTATGACCCGATACTTGTTTGACATTTTGAAAATGCCAAACATGACGTGCTGTAAAAAAAGTTCGATTTTCGACCAAAAAAACAACTCTAATAATTTGTTATCAATAAACGGATAAACGTATGAAAAAAATCATTCTGTCGTAACGATGGAGAATGTTATACGCTATGCTCTGTCCGAATTTGAAGTGGATCGGACGAATAGGTTATGAGATAGGATTTAAACCGTCACATAAAACATCGTTTCGACAAAAATGCAAAAGAAAAAAGCTTTACCGTAGCGCAGTGGGCGATCCGACCACGAAAATCGTCAGAAATCGATTGATTTTTTAAATTTGTATAATATCCATTTTGGAAATTGAAATAATAATCCTAGACTATGGAACTGAGAAATCGAAAAATCGTATTTTTTAAAATTTAAGGCTCATACAGACCTCCGATTATTAAAATGGGGACATTTTGAAATTTCAACAATGGGAGCCTCTTGTGACCATTGTGCATGCCTTGCAGACATTAAGACTCAATCATCAAGCATTTCTCATTTTTAATGTGAGATAAAAAAATCTATGCTCCGAGACACTCTCGGGGAAAAAAAACATCAACGATTTCTTATTTTTAATCTGAGAAAAAAAAAGTTTATTCTGTGAGACACTCTGTAAAAAAAAAACATGTTTCGGAATGTATTCTTTCCCAAGAGCAGTTGTAACGAAAGAAGGAAGCTTCCCTGTGTCTTTTAGAGGACACGTTTGAACACATGAAACTAAAAATGGAAGGTTTCCCTACTTATCCATCGCTACAAAAGGTGCTGTCCTTCCGAATCGTCCGTCGGAAAGGCAGATTCGCGGCGGGAGCCGGAAGCTCATGAGGTTATCCCGAGTACGTTATTCTACGAGTTTTCCCGCGTCTGCTTCCTCGCAGTTGTGGCCACCGGATAATGTGACGAAGCAACGAAATGGAGTTTACTTTTTCTCGCACCCGATGGAATCACGGCTTATCATCATATTTCTTATACCTTCTCAGTGAAGAGAAACTTTTTCATTTCGCCGAGAGATGTATCGGCGAGAGGTACGCAGCTCGCATAATGCAGCATTCTCCGATAGATGGCACTGAACGACTATTCTCTTGAAGCGGTAAGCTCCTCGCTAAATACATGGAATGACACCGAAGCTTTTTATTTTATTTTTCGATATTCATTTTAAAAAATAGTAAATAATGAATGACAAAAGCATCAATTAAAAAATACTACGTAGATAAAAAATTACCTAATATGTCATTGAAAAAACTCCAAATTTATAAATAAAAAATACAATACGTCAATAAAAAAAATTCCGGATATATAAATAATAATAATAAAAATCAATTGGAAAAAAGCAAAATAAACAAATGCTAAAAAAAGAAACAATAACAAAATCAGTAAAAAGATTCTAAAGAAGCGAATAATACAAACGTCCTTGAAAAAATGCCAAAAAAATACATCATTGGAAGTACTGAATGAACGAATAATAAAAAATCAATAAAAGAATACTAAATGAATAACGAAAATATAAACGAATAACGAATAATTTCGATACAATTTAACGAAAAAAAAGACCCAAGGACCGATATTCTCACCCAAAACAAAAAAATGGCCGAAG
>OX632356.1:53330057-53407557 GCA_951751655.1 Ophion costatus | reverse complement strand
TGAAAAAGTGATTAACTCATAAAATTAATTACACATCTATTTAGTATGAATATCAAGTTGTTAGCATTTTTTTTCCATCTACAAAATCGCCGACGTGATCGTTTTTCTCGAAACAGCTTTATTTCAATTGGCGTGACAAATAACTTCAACAATTTTCACTCGATTTACTTCAAATTTAAAAGTTACGTTCCTAATTGCATTTCGCAGAGAAGTACGTACGGAATTTCTGATAAATCGAAAACATTTCATTTCATGAGCAGTTTTATACGATTTTTTTCACTGAAAATTCGTTTTTTAAGTTCAAATACCTAGAACATTTGAATAAAACAATATTTTTTAAAATCCGTGCGTACTTCTCTAGGTATTCTAATGTAGATTGACGAGAATTTTGGTTTTTTTTTCTAGGTCAAAAATTGTCGATGCTTAATGTCACGCCGCGGATCGCCGAAAAAGAAAAGATAACAAAATAAAATATTAGTAGTCGGCTATTTTGTACATCGAAAAAAATATATGTATATATTTTCTAACAGCTTGATAATCATACTGAATAGATGTGTGATTAATTTTATGAGTAAATCTTTTTTTCGTGCGAAAAAAAATAGTATGGCTTAACCCCTTAAGGAGCGATTGAGAAGTTGACCTACCGGTGATCGGCTTCGTGCACGCGGTGCATCTCTTCGCGAATAGCTCGCCGAAGCACTCAGCGCAGTAAGGCTTGTCGTCGCGGGACGTGAATCGTTGCCCGGCGAGCGAGTTGTTGCAGTTGCTGCAAGTAAAGCAATCCCTGTGCCAGGGCTCGTTCTTATAGGTCACGCCGCCGCTGGTGATGATCTGTCAATAGCAGCGGAAAGGGGACCATATATTACTTCCGGTTTTTCGTAAGTTCCGCTGATCGATCGACAATTGCACTGATGAATGAATTTGAATCAGCCAGTCTTGGATTAAGAATCTTGAGTCCCAAATCGCAAATGATAATAAAATTCTGAAAATTTGGTACGTTTTTGTATGAAGTATTTCAGAGGTCGTGTAAAAATTTCACGACAATTAGGAAGCTCGTTATTGAACAATTAACATTCACAAATTAAATGTTGTCTTATGGAAACTGATGTAACTTTGCAACAAGTTTTTTTTGACCTCTCAATTTTATAATATCTACAATATACTGAAAGCAACGGAAACAAAACGAAGTGTATTGATAATTTTTTTTAATTTCTTTTAAAAATTGTCCTTATCAAAATGTTAATTTTTTAATAACGAGCTTCCTAATCGTCGTAAAATTTTAACACGACCTCTTAAATACTTCATACAAAAACATACGAAATTTTCAGAATTTTCTTATCATTTTTTATTTCAACCCTTAAGGAGGTTGAAGTAATGATGATAGAATTCTGAAAATTTGGTATGTTTTTACATGAAGTATTCAGGAGGTCGTGTAAAAATTTCATGACGATTAAGAAGCTATTTATTGAACAATTAACATTAACATGTGCCATAGGGACTCAACATTCTTAAAGCTTTTTCCATAATTATCAACAGAAGTTGGTTTATGAAAATAATAAAGTTTACATTATTGCGATGCAACGAAAAATCTCTCTTGTTTTTTTCACTTCACTATTCGTATTGATATCTAATATCTTTTTTGCACATTCAGGCATCGCATGCCTAATATAAGGATTCTCAAAAATGTTTCAGCGATTTTCGGAAGCTAAATGTGCCAAAAAAATTGAGCATCACGAAAAACAATATATATTTCTGTTGCATTCCGACGACTCGATCTTCAACGCCATTAATAAAAAGTGCATTTTGAAGGGGCTCTTATTAAGGGCAGATATACACCTAGGAGCCGGAAAAAAGGTCATTTTTGTGATTTTTTTTTCAAGGAAAACTATTTGAAATTTTGGATTGGGGTTTTCGTTATCTAAAAGTATATACATTCAAAAATATGTTTAATTTTCCTGATTTAAAAATATAAAAAATATATAAGGATAATGTATGATCCTTGGAGCGTCGTAAAAAAATCGGTAGCCAAAATTTCTCGAAAACCAATGAACCGATTGCCTTGAGGTTTTTTGTGGTTATTCTATATCCCATTATCTAGTACTTGTCATAGGATTTTTTGTTTTCCGTTACTTAGTTTTCGTTTTATAGGCATAATAATAATTCATTTTTGGCCCAAAAATCACTATTTATGTTCAAACGTCCGCCATTTTGTCATAAATCGATATTTTCAAAATCGGCTATGACAAGTACTAGAGTACAGTATTTAATTTAATAATCTTTTAGGTTTTTTTTCAGATGATTTTTGAAGAAACGCCAGTGGGTACCGTATACGCAAATTTTTTTACGACGCTCCAAGGATCATACAATATCCTTGTATATTTTTGATATTTTTAAATAAAGTAAATTAAACATCTTTTTGAATGTATATACTTTTAGATAATTAAAACCCCAAACCAAAATTTCAAATAGTTTTCCTTGAAAAAATTCACAAAAATTACCTTTTTTCGGCTCCCAGGTGTATATCTGCCCTTAAGGTATTATTTGGGGATTTTGACAAATGTCTAGAATCGGGGCTCCTGACCAAAAAGGGGTTGAACATTTTTTCACCAAGCTGATATTTTTCAGGGCACTTTCTTATGATTACACAACTCGGCGGAAGACAATTTCCACCCTTATTTTAACCCTTAAAGATTTTTTTTTTATTTTAAAAATATATTTATTCGCGTTTTTTTATCGACATTGTGAAAGATTGTGGTTCATAAGAGTCCCGATTCTAGGCGTTTACCGGGATTTTTTTTTACTATTTGGATCTCTTACGTTGGAGATTTTTTTGCATTTTATTACTGTACGACTTCCGGTTATTCGTCTTTTCTTTGAATTAATCGACAATCAGAGTCTCAAGAGGGGACTATGGTGACGGGTCAAAACGCGATTTTTTTGCCTTTTTTTCAAAGTGTAGACAATCAAGAATATGTGAAAAAAATGTCAAGTTGAAAAATTGAAAATTAAACAAATTAAAAATAAGAAATTTAATAAAAGCAGGTGGCGCAATGATTTACGTATTCTTGCACTTTCAATAGCGTTTTTCTCAAAACGAATTTGCTCGACCTGGCTGGGATCATAACTCCAGCTATAACTCACCGATTTTCCATTTAAAAAATCGTCATCGCCTTAGCTATTGTTGTACGTAGTCGTTTTTTTGTTTTGAAATTTCGTATTTTTTATGTATAAGTATAAGTGACTATAAGTAAAAATTTTGCCAAAATTACACTTTTTTTCAACACCCGCCTTTTTGTGGATTTCATTTTTTTTTCTCGAAAAACGGCTGCGTACAACGAAAACTACACTTCTATACATTATAAAACTTGTTTTATCTTTATTTCTCTGTTTTTTCTTTTTTTTGTGAGGAGGATCTTTGTACCTCCATAACGTTGTTAATTATTTATTTTTTTTAAATAAAAATTTACTCGAAATTAGTTTCATGTATGCTTAATAACATATCTATTTTCCAGATCCCAAATACATAATCTAGTGGGCAAAAAAAAAGGAAAAAACGACCTTCTTCAGCCCGTCACAGTGGTGTCCGTCCTCAAATATTTGTGAGAAAATTTTATCACCGATGAAAATTATATTGAAGTGAGCCACCCTCGGAATACCGCGTTTTCCGAATTTGTTGATAAAAATGGGTTTGTGAATTTTTTTGTAATTCCCCAATGCGTCGAATTTTGTCCGAATGTTTTGGATTTATTTAGACTCAATCATTGTAGGACTTTCGTTTATCCGTCATTTATGTCAAATATTTTAGAGTAATTTTTATTATCACTGGCCTTTCGATCGAAATGAGCCGTTCTCGGATGATCTCATTTTTCGAATTTATCGGTAAAAGTTGGCGAATAAAAAAGATTAAGTACTTTTGTAATCCAATTTTTTAATAAAATTTTTAAAGGGAGGTTGTGATTTTTTAAAAAATATTCCATTAACGAAGACTTGCCTTGTTACACTTGACGCAACGAGTCGCGAACTTGTCCTCGTAACATCCGGCGCAGTAGATCTCCTGCTCGCGCGGTATGAAGCTCTTCGTACCGATTGGATTCCTGCACACGACGCAGCAGAAACACTTCTCGTGCCACTGTCTGGTCTTGTACTCCATCTTCTTGGTACCTGAAACATTAAAAGAAAAAAGATATTTCAACGTTCGATCGTCGTTAAATATATCAGATCGTTGTTTTTTTTTTTTAAATCCTCTTTAGTCATTTGTCCTCTTGATTGTTCTTTTGTAATTTGGGAACGATGATTTTTTTTCGTTTTTATTCCATCGATTCTAAGATGATTTTTTTTTATTGAAAGAACAGGTTCTTCTAAAAAGGGCAAAATTTTATTTAATTATAGCAACGAATGTTTATATTTTGAGGGCGACATCTTAAAAATAAATTGGAAATTAAAACATTTTTCGGCACTTGATCGGCGTTGGATATTTTACATTTCCGAGCGTCCTACCTAACAATAAGCTGATTTTCATTGAACCCCTCGATGTTTGAGTTTGCTTAGATGATAGAGACTGAAAAATAATTTCGGTCTAGAATCTGAGAAATGACGGTAAGTGAATGCATTTAATTTCTTGAAAATTGTAACTGGCGATTCTTCATTTTTTAATACTCCTATTGAGATTTCTCAAATTTTTAGATATTTAATTATTTTTAATTCTTCTAAGTAGATCGTTCATAATACTTTTATTAAGAAGTAGAACAAATGATTAAAAAATTGATAAATCTAAATAGCAGGGTTAAAAACGATGAAGATTCTGAAAAATCTGAATATTAGTTTTAAAAACGATTGACAGTCGGAAAAATAGCCGTTTACAACTTTCAAAAAAATCAATTCATGGAAATACATTTGATAGTCAGACTTGAGAATATTTTTTCACTTTTTTCATCCAAACAAACTCACACATTCAGGATCCCAAAGAAATGTTGCTTCGAGAGGACTTTGGGGAATATACCAAAGAAAAACCATTAGGAATCTTGAAAATTCAAATGGCAGTTCCAAAAACAATTAAACATTTTTCAAATCAATATCGGAGATTTAAAAACAATGAAGAATCTGAAAAAATTTTATAGAATTTTTCAAAACAATTACAAAATCTTTAAAATGGTCCATTACGATTTAAAAAAAAACTCAATCCACGCAATCACTCTATTTACTCGATTTTCAGATGAATTTTCTTCTTCACTGATTTTTATTCAAACATACCCAAACATCGAAGAACCCTCAAAAATGTTGCTTGGAAAGGTCTCTTGGGAAAAAAAACAATCCAATCGATTGATTGTTTCGTTGATCGAGTGCCAAATT
Source organism: Ophion costatus (assembly GCA_951751655.1). Taxonomy (NCBI): domain Eukaryota; kingdom Metazoa; phylum Arthropoda; class Insecta; order Hymenoptera; family Ichneumonidae; genus Ophion; species Ophion costatus. The sequence goes on along the minus strand of OX632356.1, from coordinate 53,402,208 downwards.
CAAATTCTTTTCTGAAAACGTTACGATCAAATGGAATGAGGTTTTCTTGCAAGAATAGAATCATTTTTTTACCCTTTTATTATTTCTAGGAAATTCTAATATCGAATTCTGCACCTTCAATGCGAAAACGTCCAAACGACGAGGGCGTCGGGATGCGACGAAGCTCGCGTGTGGCGCCTCATCGGCTGCACGCATTACACATTTTGTGCACGCCAGTAATCAGAGTCGGTTCAGATTTGCCGGTGTCGTTTTTCGCAAGATAAACAATAGCGTTGATGATAACATTTTTGCAGGATAAATAAGGACGATTGTGATAATAGCGATGCTGAAGATGATAATTGCCGCAAAAAGGATTCATTTCGATCAGAGAAACTTATTTTTTATCGTCAATAAATTTTATTCATTCAATAGAACCGTGGATTCATTTTTTGAAGAGGAATTTTTTAAAATTAATATGCCTGGAATCATTTAACGAATTTTCGACGTCAATTTAACTTACACGAATTTAAAGTATGATTAGGAGAAATTAAAATAAACATACAACTTGAAATAAAAATTGGACAAACATATTTAATGTCTGTTGAAGGGTGGTGACTCAATTGAATTTTTTTTTCGAAAGATCATGTGCACGTCTAATTCGTTTTTTTTTTCATTTATCACATCTTCAAATAAAGCCCTTTATTTTTTGTTGAATTCAGAATTGAAATTTGAAATACTAAATTTCAAATTTTAATATTTAATTTCAATAAAATATTTAGTTGATTCAATAAATTTTGTTAATTCTAATTTGACCGATTGAAAGTTTGAGTTCAAATTCGAAGGATTCATATAGTTTTTTTAACTACTTCTAAATAAAAACCTCGTTTTTTCAATCCGCAATTCTTTAAAATTACGTTTGATTTACAATTAAATTTTCTTCTTCGATTTTTACAATTAAATTTCTCAATCACTTCTATCAACTGAATCTTTTTCATTAACAATACATGGCAATTCGGAAATTGTTCCTCTTTTGGCCGAAAAATCCAAAACTGACTGGAATTTGCAAAAAAATGAACTCTTTGAGACGGATTTTTGGGACTCCAAAAAAGTTACGAAGCGGCAATTTTCAAAGATATTTGAAAAATTAATTGATCTCAACGGGAAGAAAAAATTCTCCATAAATGGTGACTCGGTTAAATTAAAGTTGAATCTGAGCAGCCACGTTCGTTCGATAAGTCAAACGTTGTCGATTAGCGCCACCCACGTCCCCATTGCCTTTCCGAGAAAAAGAAAAAAACGGAAAAATCACATTGAGTCACGACACTTCGACAAACATCGAATGTCCCGAGGAGTGACAAGGCTCGTTGCGCAATAGAGGCGTACAGTGTCGAGATGGAAAAATCCGCGAGTGTTTCGCACACTCTTTATTCGAAGTCAAACAGTTTCTCCTGCGACTCTCAGCTTTTTGCTTTCTTGCTTTTTCGCTTTGAACTCGATAAAATGCGCGTCGAGGATGATCTCTCTCTCTCTCTCTCTCTCTCTCTCTCTCTCTCTCTCTCTCCCCTCCCTCTCTCAACCGCGGACCTTAATTTATTTTTTTCGTGTTCTTCTTATCGCCGGTGCATGTGCACACACGGTGTGTACGAGAAATCACGTGGATCAGTGAAAGAGACGCCTCGCGGTATCCAATTGACCCGATTTCGCATCTCGGCTCTGTCCAAGAAGAGGCAAAGGATACTCGCTCGACCGGACCTTTTTTTCTCATTGCGGAGTAGCAAAGAAGAAGAAAAAATCGAAAACGAAAAGCAGACACTCCAGAGCTGACTATTTACAAGCCGGGACTAGTCGACGAGTGGTCGTTTCGGACTTCGGCCCGTTCGCCAATACTCGGATGGGTGACCGCCTTGCGGAATGCGACTGTCCGACTACCGAGTGGACGAGCATTTTCCGCGCAATTCTGGAACTCGAAGGAAAATATCGTCGCTTGTATCGACGACGGGTTTTGCGCAGTTTCCCTGTGCCCTCGTGGAAACGCGATGCAGTGAGCGGTGATCGCGTGAGAGCGAATGAGCATTTTCATCGCAATTCTAGAATTCATAGGAAAATATCGTCGTTTGTATCGACGACGGGTTTTGCGCAGTTTCCCTGTGCCCTCGTGGAAATGCGATGCAGTGATATGTGAGCGGTGATCGCGTGAGAGCGGATGAGCATTCTCATCGCAATTCTAGAACTCATGGAAAAATATCGTTGCTTGTATCGATGACGGGTTTTGGGCAGTTTCCCTCTGCCCTCGTGGAAACGCGATGCAGCGATTCGTTGGGAGACGAGCGGCTGTGGGCAATACTCCGAGGGAGTTATGTGGAACTTGATGAGTGATAAGGATACGGGGTGAATGTGGAAAGTCCGAACTTTCGAACGATTATGAAAAAGTATATACTTTTGCGTGGGTACAAGTGTTGAAGCTTCTTGACAACCATGGCACGAGACTTGCAGCATTCGTTGCGTTCTCCACTGGAGAATCGGCACTAATGGCATATTGAAATTATATACACATACATACAGGACGATTCACAACGATCAGGGTTCCCTTGGTGAGCATATGGGGTCTGTTTTGGGAGTAAAACGCTTATTCTTGAAAGTGTCCAACGCTGACAAGAACGTATGAGGGGAGATATCGTTAGGCGAGTAAAAAAATTGCTGATTCTCATGATTTTTTTTAAGGGAAGATTTCCTCGCCATTTTTCAGATTCAGGGTATGTTTTATTACTACTTTTGGTTGGTAGATGGTATTTTTTTTAAACTAATCTTTAAAAATAGCGGAGGGATGTCGCGGTTTTCTAAACTGTATTTCCAAAATTGACACGACGTATAGCTAAAAAACTAATCGACGGATTCTGATAAAGTTTGCTATGAAGCTTCCTCACCTTATTGTTCAAAACATGACGCTTAATGTTTTTGCACATTTTGAAAACATTTTTTATTGCAAAATGTATCCATTTTTTTCGAAAAACTCAATCTTCATGTTTCAAAGCGTACCATTTCATCGAATTTCAACATTTCTCACTTTTTGTTGGTTCATATACTGCGTATGAGAGTTAGTAAAAGAAAAAATCTTCGTTGTTTTTTTTTCAGATTAATCCCACCAATGTTGCGTGTCACGACGTCCGACAACATCCCGTACAATCCGGTTAGAAGACCGTGCTATACCTTCGCTATTTTTAAATATACAAAAAAAAATACCCCGTAATAGCCAAAAGTAGTAATAAAACATATCCCAACCCTAAAAAATAGGGAAGAAATGTTTCCTTTTGAAAAATATCACGAACATCAGCAATGTTTTTCTCTCCTAAAGCTATCTGCCCCCTTAAGTGTCCGTCTTCGATTTTGTTGAAACTCATATATGTAATAAAGCATTGAAAACTATTAGACACGTCTATTTTTCTAAACGTGGACAAACGGGTTCAAGGGGCGAACCACCCCTCAACAAAAGGCGTGTCAACCCAGAATTTTTATTTCAACACTTATACAGTGGATATTTCATCGCTTGTGGAACATCGCACGATGTTTCTCATGACCAAACAATGACACAATAGCTCCTCACACGCGATTTTTTTTCCGCCGAGTATTGAATAATAAACGAAAATTATTGAATCATATCGTCGATTTGCAAAGCAAGTCTCCGTATTGAGTATTTATCAGCGAGAACACTAGTATTACGAAACAAAATGTACTTTTCCGAAGTTGTACTCGAAGCCCCGCTCGATACGGCTTGCACGTGTTTCGCTAGTGAGTAATTACTCTGCCATTGTTTGCTACTTGGACTTTGAACGCGAATATCTCGGCCAATTTTAGGCGCGCGGCATTAAGAAAAAAAAAAGAAAATTTTTGCTCGCAATGACACTTTACTAGTTGTGAATCAGCCTGTATATACACATACGTGATTTTTATGCCTCGGTTTCGACGAGCGTAGGACTTTTTCCATCAACGGGTTATGATAATCGAAAGTGTATGTATGTATGTATGTGTATGGGTGTAAATATATGTATAAATCACACACACACACACACACACACACACACACACACACACACACACACACACACACACACACACACACACACACACACACACACACACACACACACACACACACACACACACACACACACACACACACACACACACACACACACACACACACACACACACACACACACACACACACACACACACACACACACACACACACACACACACACACACACACACACACACACACACACACACACACACACACACCCGCGCGCACGCACGCACACATATGCATATACGAATGCCATTCAAGGGCCCTAGGGGGCGGTCTCCGCACCGGCACACTCGAGACAATTCATCATCGTTGTTTTTTTTTTTGTCTACTTTATCCCGCAGAACTTAAACCTCGGCCATTTTCGGTCGCAGTGTCACGCTGCGCGTCCAACGTTATCGCGACACACAAGGAGCAGTTTTGCCCATTTCCATAGCGAATTTCAATTACCACGCGTCGTACGCAAATGCAAAAACGATAAATCAGTCATTACCGATATGAGACATTGCTCGCTCGTAAGTTAGCTTCGACTCCGAAAGCTTGAAAAAATGGCAATTTCAAGAAAAAAAAAATGTCACGATTGTATCGTAGAGGCGTAAAAAATGTCTCGTGTGATTCACCACGAACGAGAGGAAAACATTGTGAAGGATAAGCAATCCCGCGCAGAAATTTGTCGGGGAGTCCCCAGATCCTACCGCATCCCTATATAGGGATTTCATAGGGAAGCCGCACATTGGAATCCAAGCTGACTTCGCGCTATTTGCCCCGTGACGTCGTTTGATAATTATTTATTTGAGATTGCCAACCGGAGTTTGTTGGAACTACCGAAAAAAATATCCTTTCGTGATCAGGTGCACAATTTTGTTGGGAGGTCCCGAGATAGACTCGCATCTCCATTGGGATTTTCACCGTAGTTATGGGAAGTCCTCATTGGGATCCAATTGGATTCTGCACTATTTGCTGATGAACGCCGTTTGAGAATGCCGAGAACACGATAATTACACTGGATTTTTAGTAATGCGATTTAAATCGATTTTTAAGATATACGTTTTTAACAAAATTTGCTAATTATTCGCGATTTTATTTTATTTTTTTGAAGGAAATATTTCCTCACCATTTTTTACGCTAAGGGTATATTTTGTTACTACTACTGGCTGATACATGGAATTTTTTTTTCTTTTATTAATCTATAAAAATACCGGAGGTATGACAGCTAAAAAACTAATAGACCGATTCTGATGAAATTTCATACAAATCTTTCTAACCTTATTGACTAAAAAATGCCCCAAAATATTATCCAAAATTCGGGAAAAAACGTACTTTTTCACAGCAAAATGTAGTCGTTTTTTTTTCTCGGAAAATTCAATATTTTGTTTCGAAGCGTACCATTTCATCGATTTTCAATGTTTCTCACTTTTTCTTGGTGCATATTCTGCGTATAAGTGTTAATGGATGAAAATTTCAAGTTCAGAAGACCGTACCGTACCTCCGCCATTTTTAAATATGAATAAAAAGAAATACCATGTAGAGCCAAAAGTAGAAATGAAATGGACCCTAAGTCTCGAAAACGGTGAAGAAATCGTTCGCTTAAAAAAAAAGCATGAAAATCAGTAACTTTTTCGTGCTGATTCATCGACTCCCCATCAGGAAGTGGAAACAAGTATGGGATTCCAATTGGATCCCGAACATAATTTCTGCACGGGATGTTTAGAATATTTTTTTTCTCATTATTAATTTGTAATCATAGAACTTTTTTTGGAAGTGCTCGGAATTTATTCACGACCTACTCATTGTCTGTTTGGGTTTAAGTCGTCAATTTTCCTTCGTAGACGACGGTAAAAAAGAATAGTTGCAAACCACCCGATATATACATTTCAAAAACAGTTCCTTCTATGAAACTAACGATTCGGAAAACAAATTCAAGTACCGTCTTTCAAGCGGCCAAATGTGCTGATAGCCAAAATGCTATAGCTATAACGGGTTCGAAATATTCTTTGCATACATATGCGAAGTGACGTACCGAAATAGAACGAGGAAAAGTGGAACGATTTTACGGTACACTCGAAGGATTATCCTACACGATTCAAGCATTTCGCTTCGGAATGTCTCGGATATTAAAGTGAAATGGTGCTCGGCCAGCTTTACAAAACAGCGAGTAGCCGGAGAGACGAACGTCAGCTCAAACGAGAAATGTAGCTTCCTGTTTACCAATTGCTTCGACTGCCCACACAAAATCGGTTCTCGTTATATCCGCATATCATTTAGTGTCAACGTTTACGTCACGAGCGTGAGTGCAGAAGCGAAAAGTTACAAATAATTGGTATGAAAATGTGTATAAAGTCTTCGGTAATTGGGACCAATTCGTAAGAATAATCTATGCAGCGATGGAATAATTTTTTATCGAGAGCAATCATGTATCATTACATAGATGGAATATGAATAGAAACTCAATTTTTTTAAAGGGCTCCATATGTCAATTATTTCGTTCATTCAATACACAGGGTGAAAATTATAGGGTGACCATGAGTTTCCAAGGGTTTTGCGTGGAGATTTTGCGACTGAAAAAAATACAATTTTCAATTGACTTTAAAGTCCAGTCGAAAAAAAATGTAGCGTATTTTGTGATGGGTCGTATTCGCAAAGGAAAACCGAGTACACCGAAAAGAATTGAAATTCCGTTTTGAGTATACCAGGACGACGATAATTAAATTCCGAATATGAAAAAGCAAAAAAAAACCTTTTGGTAGGTCCGTCGTCGCGACTTAATCGATCAAAGACGCATTTGAAAGTGGACAAACTGAATTCAATGACATCTGAGAAAGCTTGTTTTAGAAGTGTTTTGGATTTGAAATTTAATTATCTCCATTCTGCTGAACTCAAAGTAGAATTTTGTTTTTTTTTCGGAATGCTTAATTTTTTCAGACAAATACTACTCATCACAAAAATACGCCATTTTTTTCCTAAGAGGCCGTGAAAAACTGTTAAATGTAGTATTTTTCTCGGTCGCAAAATCTCTGCACCAGGCCCTTCAAAAACACATGACCACCTTACAATTATCACCCTGTAGGTCCATTGCCAATATATTTATACATATATGTATATCCAGCGTCCTCGCGATGTCGTCGAAACGACGATATTCGCCGAAATGACTCAGAAGGTCGCGCGATATTCGTGGGCGTTTGTCCGGCCTACTTGAAAGATTATTTTTCCTTTCTTGCTCCTCGATCTCTTTAACTTCGTGTATCACCGCCGCGTTCTTTGTGTACACGTATACACGCTTTGCCACAGTCATTATCTCCTCGCCGCACGAAGAAGCAACGAATTATTACCGGTCATGCGCGCGTATGTGATGTAGGTATTACGAACGATGATCTAAGAGGCCCTCAGTGTCGAGAGGAAAGTCGAGGTGATCTCGAACAACGCGACGCCAACCTACAACAGGCTCAATGGCTCAAAGGTATTTACAGGGTGTCAGAAAATCTCGGGCCGAAGCTTCGCAGGATAGTGCAGAGCGTGAAATTCTCGAGACAAAAGTTTCCATGCGTTTTTCTGTCCGATGCACCATTGCTCGGCTATCAATCGATTAACGACAGCCAATCAGATGCGCCGAGCGGCTCCCCACTCCACTTGGGCCTCTCCGCGGCCACGAGGTGGGGCGGCGGAGCGCTCACGCACTGGACGTCCGCGGCTGCGCGGCATGACGCGTCTCGCGGAGCACCCGATTGGCTGACACTCGTCGATTGATATCTCAGCAACGCTGCGTCCCAGAGAAAAACGGATAAAGCATTTTGTCTCGAGAATTACGCGATTGATCTAACCCGCAAAACTCCCGTATAACTTTTCGAATATTACGCACATGGCGAACTCGCATAACTTCAGACCAGCAAAAATATCGGCTATTCAAAACCGTATTATTTTTCAAGCCTTCGAAACACGTATTCCCTTCTTTTACGATCGATCCACGAATATCCGTCTCCCCGATTGGATAAAACTTTAATTTTAATGCGTCCTTGACGATTCGCATTAAATATTTTCGGCGCTCGGGCGAATCGAGCCGCGAAGATAAATGTTTCGGACAAATACGTTGTCTTCTCGTTCACACGTGTGACTCAGTTTAGGACCGGAGAACTGACGTCACGACGGTTCGCGTTCACGGCACGTCCGTATATGTATAAACTACTGGACGATGATACAAGGCAAGCAATGTGGCAACCTCCAAGTTTCAATATATTTGTAGTTATTCGCGTCGATGTGCCTTTTTTTTCTTACTTGATCTAGCGAATCTCTGAATTCTCGTCCGGCAGCCTATCAAAAATAATACCATATATATACGCACACACAAATATCTGTGTGTGTGTAAATTCGCATTGAAATTCTCCACCGCACGGCCATCCTCGAGGAAACGGATAACAAACACGTTTTATATTTCCGATGCTGTTTAATTCATGCACGCGAAAAAAAAATTTAAAAAGCCGCATAAACTCGTGGAATAAATTCTCATTTGTTACGAGAGTGTAATTCTCAATAATTTTTAATAATAATCAATAATAATTTTCTTCGATTAATAATTTTAACAATAAACAATAACAATTTTCTCAATAATTGATAACTTAACAGAAAAATGCTCAAAAACAAGTTTTTTGTTCTGAATAAACAAAAAAATCCAGTTTTTGTTTTCTCACTGAACAGAAAGATTAATCTTTTTGTGGTTACTAAGCAGAAAAATGCATTTTTTGTTGTCAATGGATAGGAAAATTCGTATTTTTTGTTCTCGATGAACCGAAAAATCCATTTTACTTTAATGAACGACCAAAAAAGCAGACGATATTTCTCAAGGCAAGGAGGCCGCCTTTGCGCGATGCTCGTCGTCGCGGGTGGTATCGCTCGCAGAGCCCGTACGCACTGAATCATCAGCCGCGCGTATTATTACGGATTTGCGTATCGTAGAGCATTTTGGAAGCGTGCGTGTACACGAAGGAGCGTCATCTCGACGATCCTCGTACGTGCGTACGTAGGCGCGCGTGTATACGCGACAACTCGATAAATGCGTATACGGGGGATCGCAAAAATGCGCATATGCGTTAAATCCGGAGGAACGGAAGAGAATCAACACTGGCTGACGAAGGCTGGCGGAGACTTTACGATCGCGTGGCGAAAACGATGAATCTCGTACTGTCACGTATATAGGTATAGACGCGAGCGTTTTTATATAGACACTGGTATAAATATATATATATATATATATATATACCAGTGTCTATATAAAAACGATATATATATATATATATATATATATATATCGTTTTTATATAGACACGATATATATATATATATATATCGTTTTTATATAGACACTATATATATATATATATGTAAACCCGTGAACAAAATTTCACTGAAGGAAGTCCCGGATTTTACGCAGGCCCGTGGAGAAGTTCTCAGGGCGCTAGAGTGCGTCATTTCTAATAATAATCACGCGTAGACGCAACGTACACGAATATTGCAAAACGAGGTAAATTCGTTTGGTGATAAAATTTTCTTGACCTACGAGAATATATTATGCGGTGGAAAAAGAAGCCGTTTCATTGACAAATTTTGTGACCACAGAATTCGCCTATAAAACTCAATTTTTCATTTGATATATAAATAATATATAATTTTATGCATGTATAAATTTCTTGTTATTTACAGATATTGTACATTCATGAAAGGCTATATTCAATACGATGTGAATTAAATGGTTTATTTTCAAGTCAAGGTGAAAATAAATAAACGATTAAATATATTTCGTATCGGAATAAAAAAAAATTTATATATATATATAGATTTTTATTCCGATACGAAATATACTTAATCGTTTATTTATTTTCACCTTGACTTGACTATATATATATATATATATAGTCAAGTCAAGGTGAAAATAAATAAACGATTAAATATATTTCTATATATATTATATATATATATATATATATATATATAGGGAGAGAAACAGGGAGCGGAATCACTATACATAATAAAATCACAACAAAATCGTGTCCTTACGTAAAACATTTTTTATCAGAGTAATTGCCGTGCTGTTAACTAACAAAACAGCGATTCCGGAACGTCTATCTGTCCACATGTCTGTTTGTATGCGCCCGCAGCACGAAAAAACTACTCAACAAATTTGATAAAAACTTGACACAGATATAGCGTGCTGCCCGGACTATATAGGATACTTTTTATCCCGAAACGTTACGAATTATCAGCTTGACATGCACTTCTTAAGGAATTTATGAAAAAAAACTTTCGTCGTGTGAGAAAACTTAAATTGAAAAGAGGAAGGTCCAGCACGTGGTCCAGGAATCGCAGATTGAGGGTAAACTTATGATTACAACGAGAGAACGGCTGGTAAAACTTCAAACGCGTTTTTCTCGAAACTATGTTTTTCAAAACGTTGTACACAATTTCTCGAATTGGAATTAAATTTGGTTCTCTTATTCAGTGTAATAATAGTTTACTCTTGACTGACGTTTGTATTCTTATCACTTGTTTACAATAGTCGATAATGATAACGATATCATTTCTCCCAAAAAAAATTCAAACATTTTTCCCTGGTGATCGAAAGACAATAACAAAAAAAAATCTCGGTCAAGTCCTAGCCAATGTTATCTATTTTCAGAAAATAATAGCTTTTTTTGTTTCAGATCAACCGGGTAGCAAAAATCAAGTACACCGTTGAAAGGTCCTTCACGAGATTGTTCACAAGTTCTTCAATTATTACTATTTTTTAATGAAATTTGGTACACAACTTTGTTAATGTACATGCATATAAATTTTCGAACGATTTCTCAATCATTTTACTTATTCGTTCAGAATTAATTTTTTAAGTAACCCTGATTTTCTGGTAGTCAAAATAACCGAACCCAACAATAGATGGCGCTACGTCTATTTTACATCACGCTATGGTTTTGTTTCATTCAAAAATATAAAAGGAGCGTCTATACGCTGATACTTGTATTCTTTCGTATCTGATCAGGCTATCGTACATTCGAGTTGCGTCACGATTATTCAAGACTTTGCTATTATTCTGGATTCCAAGATTTTTTTTTTTGCGATTTTCGTTGTGATGCATAAGTCAAATCGTGAGGTCCACGCGAACGAATTCACGGACACGGTATTAAACAGACAAAAAAATTCTATTCATATTAACAAGATGCGTCTATTTAATTATTTTCTTACTTGAATTAAGGATGTTGAGTCCCAAATCGCAAATGATAATAAAGTTCTGAAAATATGGTACGTTTTTTTATGAAGTATTTCACAGGTCGTGTAAAAATTTCACGACAATTAGGAAGCTCGTTATTGAACAATTAACATTCACAAATTAAATGTGTTCTTATGGAAACTGATGTAACTTTGCAATAAGTTTTTTTTTTTACCTCTCAATTTTGTAATATCTACAATATACTGAAAGCAACGGAAACAAAACGAAGTTTATTGATACATTTTTTTAATTTCTTTTAAAAATTGTTCTTAACAAAATGGTAATTTTTTAATGACGAGCTTCCTAATCGTCAACCCTTAAGGAGGTTGAAGTAATAATGATAGAATTCTGAAAATTTGGAATGTTTTTACATGAAGTATTCAGGAGGTCGTGTAAAAATTTAATGACGATTAAGAAGCTATTTATTGAACTATTAACATTAACACGTTTCGTAGGGACTGACCATCCTTAACTAGATATTTCGTGAAATAAATTTTTTCCTATTGCATTTCATTATTGGAATTTATCTACTTTTATTATGCATGTGCAAATGCTACGCAAAAATATAAAATCAAAATTCTTTCGATCCACGTACACCTTTCATATGCGGGCCATACAAATCTATTTGAGTTAAATATAAATTTGCTATATACAAATCGAAATATTCGATATATTCGACGATTCAAATATATTTGTCGTGCCTTGGAGGCGAAAATTTATTCGAATGAAATACACATATATTGTAAGCAAATATTTATTTAATTCAAAGGGATCTTTCGAGAATTTCACAAAAATATATATTCCAATAAAATCGAAGTTCACGCTAGTAAATTTTATTCAAAAATATCTCGCAAACGTTCAAAGAAAGAGTGTGCTTGAATCTACTCTTAATTAGATTTAAATATATTTTCATACATAATAAGAATAGCTGGACGAAATAAAAAAAATATATATATACTGAAAACAAATAGGATCGTCGTAGGCCGTGAGACAAGGAAAATCCATTTGATTTAAGGGGGGATTGTCTTTTTTTTTCGCAAAATTTACCGCTTTTTGGGAATTTTTTCGTGAAGAAAGTATACAACGGAAAACTTGTGAAACTTGGCATATAGTTTTATTCATCTGTTTACTACATGCAAAAAAATTTTTAAACTATTTCATCAAAAAATCCGCCTCCCACCCCCCTCGACGCGCGATGGTCCTTTTTTGATGGTGTGCACGATTTCTCAAAAACTATTCAACCGATTGCCTTCAAATTTGGACAGAATGCTCAGCTGACATCCTTTTATCGTTTGATGAAGCAAAAAAGCAATACGTTTAATAGTTTTTTATTTATAACAAAAAATCGATCAATTTTTTTCGAAAAATCGATACTTCAAGTTCAAAACGTCACCAAATCGTCATTTTTTTTTTTCCCTTCATCGAACGATAGCTATATGTGTCTAAAGTAAAATGCTTTTTGGGTTTTTGTTGCAGGATGAACGTGAAGGCTGTAATCGTGCACACCATCAAAAAAGGACCATCGCGCGTCGAGGGGGGTGGGAGGCGGATTTTTTTATGAAATTGTTTAAAAAGTTTTTTGTATGTAGTAAACAGATCAATAAAACTATATGCCAAGTTTCACAAGTTTTCCGTTGTATACTTTCTTCACAAAAAAATTCCCAAAAAGCGGTAAATTTTGCGAAAAAAAAGACAATCCCCCCTTAAATAGATCCTATTTAAATTAAATATTTTTGTTTGACCGTGTAGATATGCACATTCGATATCTCGTGCTCGCGTATCTGTGCAAATATACGCTCGAGTGTGCGCGTGTGGCCAAAGCGGGATGCTTTTAGAGTGAAACGAGCCTTGCGTGCTCCCTGCGACGAGAATACACGCGCGTCATGCACGTCAGCGCAGTGAGTATCGCAAAGGGAGTGCAAAAGTTGCGAGCCGGGCAAAGTGCTTCTCGGAAAATAGCGCAATTTCGACCATATGCGCCAATATCATCAACCCAATCCGAATCCCCCTGAACTTGACAGATCCGACGCGACGTTATCGATTTTTCGGCAGAATTAATAATTTTTCACTCGTCTCTTGAACCCTCGCGACTGCGATTTCAATTCGCAGATAAGTTTTTATCGAGAAAATTCCTAACGCTCACGATCCGTTTCTCTGTCGCTTGCGGCGTGCCAGAGGGCTCAAAGTCCCAGCGCGCTAATGGACAAATCTAATCTCTGGCGACTGCCCACTGCCGGTTGAACTTCCGGCCACCTGTTTTCGTTTTCATTCTTTCTTTTTGTGATTTTATTTTTAGCTTTTTTCGTTTGCTTGCGTGTTTTATTTTGAGTTGTTTCTCTTATTTGTATTTTTTATTTTATTTCTATTTTGTTCGTGAGAATTATATTTCGTTTGCTTTTTTTTTGCCTTCCGCACCTAAGGTTCCGGCGAACTGTCTCCATTTTTTTCATTCCAGTTGCGTTTTTCTTTTCGGAGTGTCTCCCCGTCCGGTTATCGGACGAATAACATATATATAATTGCCCGGATAGAATGTGTTAAATTGTTAAACAAATTATCCGAAAGAATAATTTACACGTAGTCATCCGAAGAAAATCTTTATAATTTTTTTTTGGGTTCGCGTCGGTTGGTTTTGTTTGGGTTTGGGTTGGTTAGTTGTGTTTGGGTTTGTTTGGTATGGGTTGGTTGGTTTTGTTTGGGTTATGGCTTTTTTTTGGGTTTTTTGCGTTTGGGTTGGTTTGTTTGGGTTCGGGTTTTCTGGGTTTGTTGATTTGGGTTTGGGTTTGTTTTTTGGGGTGGTTTATTTGCGTTTGTCATTTTGGGTTTGAGTTTGTTTGCGTTTGAGTTGATTTGTTTGGGTTCGGGTTTTCTGGGTTTATTTATTTGGGTTTGGGTTTGTTTTTTGGAGTGGTTTATTTGCGTTTGTCATTTTGGGTTTGGGTTTGTTTGCGTTTGAGTTGGTTTGCTTGGTTTGTGTTGTTTGGGTGTGTCTGTTTGGTTTGGGTAAGATTCCGGCGGGCTGTTTGTATTTTTCTTTTTTTAACCGACTTTTTTTTATTCGCATTTTTCGTTGAGTTCTTATTTTGTTTATACAGAGTCATTTTTTGGTGTTTTTGTATCGCGCCACTTTTTCGTGTCCATGTATTTTTTTTCCTTTTTATTGGACGAATCGTCAGTCTGGAGTTCCAGAGTACGTCTTGGTCCTAGAGCACTAATAAACAATCAAATCTAATGAATCTCCCTCTTTCTCTATCTGTCTCTCCTTTGACCGATGCGATCGAATCTTTTCGTTGTTGAAAATGTGAGCGAATTAGTGAGAAGACCAACTTTCAAGTACTTGGCGTATTTTCGTTATGTTTTTGCAAAAAAGTAGAATAAGGATGTCCGAGCGTGTCGCAGCGAGGGCAAACGCGGCTGCATAGTGAAGCAAAAGGAAGACCGAGCCATGGTCGAGACTAATTAGCGAGTTCGTTAGCTATGTGAGTGTAGGGTGTACACGCAGGTGGACACGTGGTGCGCCGAGCTAATACCGTGCAAATATACATATATGTACATATACATGCGTGCGATATATATATATATATATATATATATATATATATATATATATATATTCTATATATATATAGATATGCATGCATATGTATGTTGGTATATATGTATATATGTGTTTATGTATGTATATACATGCCCATACACACGCACATACATACATATATACCTGTATATATGCTTATAACCAGCTTATATACGCCCGATAAGGTTACGAGAGGCTATGACTCGATTTCTTGTATGCTCACTCGGTTATAATCCTGTTGCTCCTGCTCCAAAGACCGGTTGGTCGCGTGCTTCGTATACGTATCGAGAAACTGTTACGTTGACATATATACATATGGCAACGTGTATTTTTGAGGACATTAATCCTCATATTCGTCAATCGTCCCTGTACTCAACATTATGTGCATCTCAAAGTCTTCAAAATCACCTTTGGATTAATGTGATAAATATATATATATATATATATATATATATATATATATATATATATATATATATATATATATATATATATATATATATTTGTCACATTATATATTTATCTTTATTTTTATATATTTATCTTTTTATTATTATTTATCTTTTTTATCTTATCTTTTTATTTTATTATATATCTATCTCTATTTATATATATATATATAAATAGAGGTCATTTTAAGAAACATTCTCAAAACAGCCCCCACCATTTGCACTTCTTCGGCTGCAATACATTTTTAAAATTCACTAGGGCCGTTTTTTTTCATTCTGAAAAAAATTAGATACGCTTCTGACCTGTTTTGTGAATTTTTCGCCAAAGGTCAATTCGTGATTCCGATATATCTGACCTAGGTTACGTTAGTCCAAAGTCTAAGAATTTCGAGTTATCACAGTATGATTTTTGGAAAGTTTCCCAAAATTAGCTACTAACTCGTTTACCTCTTGTGTTAATGGCATTTTTCCGAAAATAACGTTAACGGAAAAGGTATTTTTATTTCTTGACAAATTTTTAATTATTCAACACGTCCCATTTCGTTAGTCGTGTGGATACAGATCATTGTATTGCTGCTTGTCGATTGAATTCACATTAAGCTAAGTCGCAAATAAGCTTTTAGTTGCCAATTATTGTCTGTTCGAACATTATGAACGAGTTAGTACCTAACTTTGGGAAATTTTCCAAAAATCATACTTACCATGATAACTAAAAATTCGTAGACTTTGGACTAAGGTAACCTAGGTTAGATATGTTCGTAACGGGGTAACCAATCACCCCCTTAAGGCTTTGCATCGACTTTCCTAACATCCTGTATAGTGTGCGAGTCCGTATACACGTAAAAGCCACCTCGGCCCACATCCCATTGGCCCCGATCGTACGGTGACCTCGAAGCGATTCAAGAACCCTTACACACGACGTCCAACTTCGATCACGAATGTCAATCCCAACGAAGCTCGAAAGTGCACAGCGATAAAGCAATAGGCAAGTTTGAGATGTGTGGCGATCGAAATTTCATAGACCCACCGAAGGTAATGGTTTTGAAAGCGTTTTCTTCCCTTGTTCAATATATAATATTTTATATCGGTGTCTCGATCGTTGATCAGCACTCGATCTTTTTTTTTTTCTTTTTTTTTCTTTTCTTTTTTTTTTTTTTTTTTGACAGCGTATCGTCACCTGGGTCGGCTTTTTTGGGATCGCCCAAAGCGCAATCCTTGCCCAAGCAGCAACGAAACTTCGGATCGCCCTCCATCGGGAACATGCTGAATATAGCGACGTCCTCGTCCTTCTCCTTGGCCCTCCGGATTCTCTCCTCGCCCGTGGTCTTCGTCGTCAGATGCAATTTGCTCGAGAGCCTCTCTCTCAAAGCTTCGGTCGTCATTTTAACACTTTTCTTCCTCGGTGTCTTTTATTTTTCAAAAAAAAATGATAATCCTCTTATCCGTTCTCTCGCACTTTGATAATTCACTTTAATGTTTTTTTTTTCTCCTCCGTTTCTCCGCTCTTTTGCCGATCTAAAATCGTTTCGTCGAAGCTTTGCCAGCTTTCCGTCTAAACTCTTCCACCGGGTCGACGGTACTTTTCGTTCACGTTTAAGGGGCAAAAAAAGGGATGAGGGACATACGGAATTTGAGGGACTTTGGGAAATTTTCGAGTTTTTTTGGGACCGGAAGTTGTTTCGGTTTATCGCCGGAGAGAAAGAAGAAAAAGTGTGGAAATGTCGAGGGCAGGCTTTGGCCGAATGGTAGCACCGTCTTAAAGTTAACGCGGACTCGGACCCGATCACCGATGTGTCGCGATTCTTAGTGAAGAAATCGCGGACTCGCCACAGACACTGATCACCCTCTCCTACGCGATTCCACCAACCCCACCACCGCCGAGATAGATTGCCGCGGGGGTTTCAGTAGTTTATGTGTGTATTTGTCAAACGGCTTTTTTTTTCAATCGGCGCTGCCCGTACGACACGCGGTCTGGAAAGGGACATTTTTTTCAACAGTGTCGCGGTCGACGTACTCCCGTCAACGGTCCACGAAAGAAAATCTAAAGACTTTATGCAAATTTGAGAAATTTTTGGCCTTAAAAGATTTCTAAAGTGGCCATGTGTTTTTCAAGGACCTTGCACGTGGATTTTGCGACCGGGAAAAATATAATATGCAATGTGATTTTTAATACGTAATGATTTTTAATATTTAATAAAATATGCAATGATTTTTCAAGTCCTCTTCGAAAAAAAAAAAACAAAACGTATTCTTGGGACAAACGGTATTTTGTTAAAAATTGGGTATTCTGAGAAAAAAAAGATCAAAATTCGATTATGAGCACAGCAGATTGAAGATAAACAAATTCCGAATACGAAACACTCGTGAGAAACTTTTCTCGTGCATCCCGTCATCGAGTAAAAAATTATCACAAATGCATTTTAAAGTGGGCAGATGCAGTTTAATTTCATTTGAGAATTTTTTTTTTTGGACCTTTTTGTGTTCGGAATTGAATTATCTTCATTCTACTGAACAGAAAATGGGTTTAGATTTTCTTTTGAGAATGCTCAATTGTTTTTGGCAAATACTACTCATCACAAAATTACGCTGGATTTTTTTTTCGAAGAGGACGTGAAAGACCATCAAATGTCATATTTGTTCGATCACAAAAGCTCCGTGTTAGACCTTATAAAAATATATGTATATATCTAGACGTGCTTTATCCTCTCATAAATATTCCACGTCGCAAGGAATTTCGCTTCCTCTTTGCCCTCTTATTTTCTAACACAACGTATTTTTTTACAATCTTGTGCGCAAATTTTGCAACCGTAAAGTATTTTTGCAAACCGTATTTTTGTGATCAGTAGTATTTGTGACGAGTAGTGAAAATTCAAAAGTTCCATCTTGACTACAGCGGAATGAAGACAATTAAATTCCGAATACGAAACACTCCTGAAATACTTTTTTCGTGCATCCCGTCATGGAGAAAAAACATTATCGAAGATGCATTTTAAAGTAGACAAATGCAATATAATCCCATTGGAGAGAAGCTTTTTTTTGAGAGTGTTGTGTATTCTGAATTTAATTATCTTCATTCTGCTGGACTGCCAATGAGAATCATATATTATTTCAGAATGCTCTGTTTTTTTTGGCAAATACTACTCATCACAAAACTACGCTATATTTTTTTCGGAAAGGACTTGAAAAACCATTAAATATATTTTTCTCGGTTACAAATATATATAGACGTCAATCATCTTCTCGTAAAAATTCCGTTTACGCAACGAATTTGTCTCTCCGTTTTTTCCTCTTATTTTTCGTCAAAAAACTCATCTCCCATTAGTCACACGACACCGTGGGATTTAATCTCCTGTCGTCCACAGTGCTGTTTGCACGAGGAAAGTTGTCTGCCGCAAAATATTGATTAACAGCGATATTTTTGGTCGATCAACATTTTCGAGACCTGTTCTTCCTGTAACTCATCCATTTTTTTTTGGTTCAAGTGACTCGAACGAAAAAAAAACATACAAATGTTTTTCGCAGGATCAGACAATTTGAAAGGATATTATAGATCGTTGAAATGATCAATTCAATGTCGAATTAAAAACGAATCTGCTCCAAATTAAAACTTAATTTCATCGCCTTAATCTTCCGATATTTTTTTTTGCAATCCACCAAAAAAACAAGTTTCGAATCGTTCAATTGAAAACATCCTCGGGGAAGAAAATGTTCTTCACAGCACTTGAAAGGTCATTTGAAATTCAGCGTATGAATTTTTAATTGCTAATAAAATTTACAATAAAAAAAAACAGATAAGCTTATTTTAAACAGAAAAATATTTATTATTTTTCCATCAGTTGTCGCGAGGAAAAATGCGCTTGTCGCATTGAACATTACACTGCAGGATGAGCTTGAGCGAGTAAATGCGTAGATAAGTTGCGACACGCGTGTCCCGAACGACGAAGCAACGATCTTCGTAAGCGAAAAAAAATTTTTTAAATTAAAAAATCCATGCGCGGGAAAACGCAGAGCAATTTAGTCCAAGAATCTCGTGTGCTCGTACGAACTGTTCTTGTTGCAGTCGATTATGTCATTAATGGCGGCAAAAAAAAAAGAAAAAAAAAGATTATCAAAGAAGATAAATACACCGGATTGGCGTTTCTCCGTACGATCGACTCTGAGCCTCGTATGTTATGCCGTCTGTCACGGATATATATTAATTTCTTCAATGAGCCTCCGACAAACAGACCGAGCAAATAGGAAGATGAGCGAGCATTACATTTCTATCGACAGGTATGTATATATATATATATATATATATATATATACATGCATATACATACATACTACATACATACCTACATACATACATACATACATACATACATACATACATATATATGTATGTATGTATATATACGTATGTATATAAGCATGTATACACATTTTTATCGATCAATCAAAAGTGTAGCCTCACACGATCGCCAATTTCCAAATATGGTGGCTTCGCAAGGAAAAAACATTCGCTGTACCCCTACGAAATTTCAACCGTAAGCAAAAACTTGAAAAAACGAGAATAACCAAAAAATAAAACAAGGGAATTTTCGCACAGCGAGCCCCGAAAACTACCCATCGATTCAAAAATGAATTACCCAAATTATTTATTAATTGGGCAGGCCTGCAACTATTCGAACAAATCAATCAAAATATAAAAAAACCCATCGCTGTTCCATGTGTCCGATACAAATTCAGCGTTGAAAAAAAAAAACTAATCCCGCCAAAATATCCCGCGAACGACAAATTGCGAATTAAAATCCTCCGTAAATCGTCTTCGTGTGAAATGCACAAGAAGCGTTTTCGCGTACTGTTCTCAATGTTATTTGCAATAAAATGCACCGCTCGAATTGATTGTCGTAAAATGCACATTCCGGAAAAAAAAAGTTACAAACAGGAGCAAAGAATAATTGAAAGAAGGCAGAAAAATCCTGGCGACGTAAGAACTGCGGTGACAACTAATCGGAACAAACTGATGCACCATTTGGTGCATTTGTATGCACTTTTACGTGGATAACTTTATGCTCCCTCGATCTTCCGCAGTATCGTATATATGCATAAGTGTATGTATGTATGTATATACATACATACATACATAAATACACACGTATATATATATATATATATATATATATATATATATATAGGCGTTTTTTTTAATTGTTCACATTATTTAATCGTAAACCTGCGAGATCGCGGTGACGCGAAAGTTCGCGCGACTGGAACCTCGAAGTGGAAAAAGTGAGGACGCAGACGGCGCGGGGCGCAAAGGTGGAGAGGGGGGGAAGTCCACGATCGGTTAAAAAAAAGGACCGCGGAACGGCGAAAAAAATACGATGGCCAATGCGATTGGCTCGAAGGCTTACGAGCCACTGAGTGGGCAACTGGCGAAGAACCCGTATACACTTATCCTTCTCTCTCCCTTTCTCTCGCACTCTCGCTGTCTCCCTCTCTCTTTCACTGTCTCTCTCTTTCTCACTCTCTCGCCCCTCTTGTTCTATCTCTCTCTTTTTCTCTTGTTGCTGGAGAGACGACGTGCCCAGGCAACGCAGTATTGCGATAAACCCCGCAAGGCGTGCTTCTGCACTATGTACTGGCCTCTCGCTTCGTACAAGTCTCGAGGAAAAGCTTTCTCGCTATCTGCAGGCTCTTGCCAATATGTGTGTGTGTGTGTGTGTGTGTGTGTGTGTGTGTGTGTGTGTGTGTGTGTGTGTGTGTGTGTGTGTGTGCATCCTCGCCAAGCAAGAGTCGTGGCCTTGGAGCGACGTATTCGAAGGACACCCTTACATTCCCTTACCCTAAAAGAAAAGAGAGAATTAAGCGAGGGGTAAAGCTCGTTCGGAACTCTTTTATTGGCTACTTTCGTGTTTCTGAATTTTTGGACTTGGAACACATTTCTTACTGACAGAATGGCATTTAAAAAAAAATAATGTTATTTTATTCTATATATATATATAAATATATATATATATATATATGCATAATAACAAAAAACATTGTTAAAAAAGGCAATTCTGTTCACAATTACATACATGCATATTTCAAAACATTTCTTCTATGTGTCTGTATACATATATATAATAAAATACTTTTAATTAAAAAAAAACGATTCTGTTTATAATAAGAAAAAGTTACCTCTTTTCAGCCAGTAACCATGGAAATTATATTCTTCAGTGAGTATTGATCGTATTGATAAATGTATTATTTCATTTAATAGAAAAATAAACATTTCCGGCAGATCTAACAGACAGTACAGAGCACAAACAGGTATGCAAAGGATAATGCAAATGGCAACGCGCGTACTTTTGTTCGGTGTAGTATATATAACATAATTTTGAGAACTTTGGAGTTGTTTTTTGTTCTTTCCATTTCGTTCTAACAGTACGAGCCAATAACCAGAAATTAAGCGATAAGTACAAAGACAGAGAATTCGCTGAAATCCTATGTATATTTCTGTTGTAGATTTTGTATATTTGTCTATATACAAGGTGAGGCACTAACTGTTGCCACCTTGAATGTCTCTGTAATTATCGACGTCACAAAAAAATGTTCGAAACAAAAGTTGTACCGTACCAAAGGGGTTACCAAATGCGACCAGTTTTTTTATCTCAGTGGAGGCGCTGTCGCACAGTAAAGGTCACCTCCACTTTTTTAAATGGGACGGTACATTTTTCTTCAACTGTCTTGTAGAGCATCGAAAACTGCATAAAAAACAATTAGGGGTCAAAGTCGTTCAAGGTCATTTAAGATCAAAAAGTGACATGAACTTTATTACATCGTCATAAATATCATCCTTACCACATCAATCTTCACCAGGAATTAACTGGTACGGATTTCATGAATCGCACTGAATTCTACCTACTGTGAATATAGGTAATTTCACATAAAAATAAAGTTCATGTCACTTTTTGATCTTAAATGACCTTGAACGACGTTGACCCCTGAATCTTTTTATGCAGTTTTCGATGCTCTATAAGATAGTTGAAAAAAAATGTACCGCCCATTTGAAAAAGTGGAGGTGACCTTTACTGTGCGACAGCGCCTTCACTGAGATAAAAAAAAATGGTCGCATTTGATGACCCCTTTCGTACGGTACAACTTTTATTTCAAACATTTTTTTGTGAGGTCGATAATTACAGAGATATTCAAGGTGGCAACAGTTAGAGCCTCACCCTGTATATATATAAATGTGTGATTTTTTGGTCAAATCTGTTATGTAGGAAGTTTTCGTAAGCTTCACGATCGTTCTTTCGAGGCTGAAACTATTCTTCAAGGCTTGCCTTATTTTTTTCCTCATTGGTTTTTGGGTTTTAATGGATCCTTCGTACAGACCTTGCGATTTATACGCTGACCAAGGGAACCCTGGCAGCTGCGAGACATTCTCTATGGATATACGAGGGCGAATCAAAAAGTTCTCAGAAGCGCATATTGACACAGTATTTTCGGGAGTAGTTTGATATTTATTTTGAAAAGTGTCACACAATATTTATGCAAAGTTTCAGTCGATTTTATCGTGTTATTTTTAAGTCATTAATTATTTTGTGCAAACAATTGTTGAAAGTACACATATATAGAGAAAAGTGAGTTACGTGCAGTGATAAAGTACCTGTGCCTGAAAAAAATGTCCAGAAGGGAATTTTTTTGTGGACATTCAGTAAACATTGGGTGCTGATGCTTTATCCTATTCTACGGTTGTTTGCTGGGTTGCCGATCGAGCTGTGAAGAGTCAAGAAAATGTTTTTTTAGGAAAAAATAAAAAAGTTGGCAAAGCGGTATTCTTAATGTATAAAAGTCGAAGGAGATTATGTAAAAAAAATGTTTTAATTGTTTGACCCTTATTATATTTTCATGGTGATTCCAAGAACTTTTTGATCCACCCTCGTACTGTTCATATTGCGTCACCAAGGAGAAGAATCGATGGGAATACGTGCTTGATCGACGACTCCTTTTTGGTCCAGTAAAAGAGACGAAAATCCAGCACTTTTAGCGTACAATTAGCATTTTTGACTGAAACTAGATGGTTGCATACTGAAAGTATCCCCAATGAAATGTTGCCCTTCAACTCGCCTCCACTCAAAGAAATAAGGGTTGAAAACGTAAAAATCGCCGTATCTCGATAATTAATAGTTCGATCAAAAAATGTTTCAACCAAAAGTTATTTGAAATAATAAAATACGTATAAAGTTATCTAACGACCAATCCCCTATTATTGAAAATAGCGGCACAAAAACGCGAGAGCACTACTGAACCCCGAATTTTCGAATTGTTTTTGTGCCGCTATTTTCAAAGATAGGGGATTTAACATGGGATAACTTTATATGCATTTTATTATTTCGAACAACTTTTGTTAGAAGTATTTTTTGATTAGTTTATTAGTTCTCGAGATACGGCGATTTTTAAGCTTTCAACCCCTATTTCTTAGGGTTGGGACGAGTTGAGGGGCAGCATTTCATTAGGGTTACTTTCAGTATGCAACCATCTAGCTTTAGTAAAAAAAAATTCTAATTCAACGCCAAAAGTGCCGGGTTTTCGTCTCTTTTACTGGACTATGGGGTCAAAAAGATCGAAGCGGATGGCTTCATCTCGCAAACGTGGGCGCAGACACCCGACGTCTTTTTCATCCACCTGCGGTGGACTAATAGGGAATGGAGTATCCGCAATTTTCCATTCGTCGACGCTTAAATCAGATTTTTTCCTTCTTTCTCCCCGCCTAGTCACGTGTCTGCCACTTTTGCACAGGGAACTTTCTCGCTCGTGCAACGTCAGCTGATTGCTGTTCCGAAATGGTAATTAAGTGGACGTGGAAAACTACAGGAGGCGGGAGCTACTTGAAAACTGACAACGTAGCGTAAAAAAAGTAGTGGGCGTTTCTGAGAAACTGGGAACCGTAAAGTGACGTCAGAATGGACATACTTTTTTTCGGTGGAAGTTAAATTGCTAAGTCTGAAACTCGATAAAATTATGGTATCTTTATTTTGAATATTTTGTCCACGCGTCCGTGTGGGCGAAGTGGCGATAAAAAAACCGAAGCTCTTTTCCGCAGCATTTGTCGTGTGAAAGTGAATATTTTCCGAATTGAGTACGAGCACGCGAGTTTTTTCAATCGCGGGGAAAAAGTGGAAAAAATAAGACGATAATTATTAGTCCTGTTGGGCGCGGGATTGAAGGGCGCGGGAGGACGAGAGGGACTCGTGTGCAGACAGTGAAGAGTCTCGGTTATTATGCGCTCGAAGGACTTTCGAAATGGCCCACGCCTTTGGCAATGATCCAGGCGTGTGACCTATATTCTCAAAGCAATCTTATTATGATAATGAAGAGGCAACGTGCATAAATGAAAGAGAGAGAGAGGGAGAGAGAGAGAGAGAAACATACGAAGAGAACAAAAGATAAAATGTTTGGGCACTTTCGGGCAAATTTAAAGGTACAAATAAAATGAGGAAAAAACAAACAAGAATCAAAGAAACAAAGAATTGCCATAAAGCAAAAATAAACAGAAATCAGATAAATGAACCCAGGGCAAATAAATAAATAAAAATTAGCGAAATAAATCGAAACAAAGTAAATCCAGAAATGAAAATACAAAGTATAAGTCGATACGAACAACAATGAAATCCTGCGATTGACTCAATGAACTCAACAAAATAAGATAAAAAGAAAATAACAAGAAAAAAAATTCACCCATTTCGGATCGCAGTTGTTCGACAATAGAAACATTGAGAGCGAATCTTTATTCAGTTCGGTAGCTTCAAAAAGAATACGTAGGGGATGTCATGCCCCATTGAACTCTCGGACAAATGTAAAGGTGCAAATGAAATAAGAAAAAAAAACGTAAATAAAGGAACAAAGCGAAGATAAAGAAATAAATAAAAACTAGAGAAAGAAATCGAAGAAATATGAATCAGCAAATAAAAATACAACGTAAAACTCGACATAAACAAAAATGAAATAAAAACGTTAAGTTAACTTAGCTAAGTTAACAAAATGGGATTAGAAGAAAATTAAAAAAAATGTACCCCATTTGGATCGAAGATGTGTGACGACAGAAGCGTCGAGACCGAATAAAATAAACCGAATAAATGGTAAATACTATGCCCTGGTGAACTCTCGAGCGAAAGTAAAGGTAACAATGAAATAAGAAAGAATAAACAAGATTTAAAGAAATAAAGGTTTTATATAAATAAAAAATACACAGTAATTAGGGAAATGAACCTAAAGTAAATAAATAGAGAGAGAGAGAGAGAGAGAGAGAGAGAGAGAGAGAGAGAGAGGTCTAAATATTGCTCGAAGTCTTTCGCAGGGCGTGTGGGCTTTCCACCATAATTTAAAGAGAAAAAACGAAAAAAAAACAAGCTTCGCATCTATTTGCCCACGCTTTCAATGGGAGGTTCGTCTCGTGGATCGAGGGAGATGCGCCTTGATTAACATTCGCGTTTCACCGAGAACAAACGTGGCAATTTCGCATGCTGCCGGCCACAAGGGCGTAACTCCCTCGAGATCGGAGGCCAAAACGCCGCGTCTCCTTCTTTTCCCTCGAAATTGGTGAACTTTCGTTCGAGTACGAGACCTCGAGGATTATGACGCATCTTCGTCTCACCTACTCGAATATTCTGTACGTTCGTCGATATGTATCGCGAAAGAAAAAATTTAATTGGCGAGCGTTTCTGCCTGTGACAAGTATATTTCAGGAGGTACTGGAGTGTTGCGAAAACCGTGATGATGAAAATTGCGTCGTTGTTACGGTTGTTGTATGAGCCTGTAGGCGAAGTTTAGGTTCGATCTGCTGACCGATTGAAGAAGGCACGTTTCATTCGCAGTATTTTTTTAAGCAGTTTATTTTTAGCAGTTTAGCAGTTTATTTTTAGCACTTTAGCAGTTTTTTTTGCAGTTTATTTTTAGCAGTTTAGCAGTTTTTTTTTTGCAGTTTATTTTTAGTGCACGTAATTGGCGTATTGGTAGTACTTTTTGGAAAATTTCACAATCGTTGGCTACACGATATTGTGATCCAATTGAAGAGGACGTTGTAAGGTTGAAATTTCAAAAATACCTTTTTTCATTGGTTATCTTTACAGCCTAGGGTATTTATTTGAATTTGCTACAAGGATTTTGCAAAAGTTCGAAAAATTCATCGAGTTGTGACGATTTTTGTGGAGGGTTAAATCGCTCAATGTGATAAGAAGAATAACATAACGAGATAACGAAAATATCATAATAATGATGAGATAACAATAATGATATAATAATACTAAGACAACAAGAATAATAATAATAAGCCAACAGAAATAACGAGAAGATAGAATATATGTGAAGAAGATTATTAAGATTATTTAAGATAAGATTAAGACGTATACGGGATGTAATCACAATTCATTTGCTTATTTTCATAGCCCAGTGGCTTGACTTCAATTTGCAACCAGGATTTTATGAAAATTCCGAAAATTGACCGAATTATCACGATATTTAAATAAAACGACGATAATAGGAATGAAATAATAAGATTTAAAAAATAACACAGTATTAATGGGATGGCAAGAATAACACGAAAATAAGATAGCAAGAAGAATAATAAGTTAATAATAATATCAAGAAATGGAAGATACGAGAAGAAGATTTATTACGTTTGTCATGTCCATACGTATGCGCGATATAATCACAATTCGTTTTTATTGGTGATTTTTATAACTTGGGGGCTTAAGACTTTAATTAGAAACGAGGATTTTGTGAAAAATAAAAAATTGATCGAGTTATGACGGTTTTCGTGAAGGGTCAGGCGCCCACTGTCATAACAAAAATGACATAATAAGGTAACAAAAATAACATAATATAAATCAGATAACAAAACTAACATACTAATAAAAAGATAACAATAATTAAAAGATAATAAAAAAAATAACAAAAATAATAAGTCAACAGTAATAACAACAAGATAGAAGATATATTTCGTATGTCACATTTTTACGTACACGCGATCTAATCACAATGCTCGTATTGGCCGTAGCCTCGAGAGATTTATGTGCTCTCGTGAATCACTTGCGCGGATCCTCATCCGGGACTCGAAGACACGCGGTCTACTCGTAATACAGATTAAGAGTGACCGACGCAAATCAATTAAGTTCTCTCCTCATATATATATATATATATATATATATATATATATATATATATATATATATACGTATGCGTGTATATATACTAGCCTTGGATAAGTGCCACTTATTGGCTCATTAAAATTACGCCAAAGCGAATAAATGTATTCGCAAGGCCCGACAGAAAATTCGCCCAAACTAATATTGTAACTCTATTATTTTTCACACGAATTATAATCGTGATATAAGTAACTATGATGGATAATGATATCAATAACAATGAAATGAATTAACGCCTTATATACGCGAAAAATTTCAAATTTTTCATTTTTTTTTTAAATTTTTGATTCCATCAGCCGGAACGGTTAGGAATATTTTAAGCTTTACAGAATTGAAAAATTCCAAAAATTGTTAAAGTTAGGTAAGATTGCATTTATAATAGATACCGCGCGGTGCGCCCGACCGCCAACTTCAAAGCCGTTTTTCCACGATTCGCTTTTTTGAACCTTTTGAAAATTCTAACTCTTGAACGATGGATCAGATCGCTTTGAAATGTTTACAACATATTTTTAGTACCATCACCTATGGTGTGAACTACAGGAACAAAAATTTCAATGACACACAAAAATATAAAAAATAAAATACCGACAGAAAAATGAGTCAAAAAATTTTAAGTTTTGTATTTTTATTATAATAATTAAAAAAAAATAATATTGTTCGTTCATACTGAAGATACATTCATTATGCAATTATAAATATGTTCATTTTTTTCAAACACCCACATCTATACGTCCTCATCCACATATATGCGTCATTTTTTTTTAACCGCGTCTAGAAAAGTACCTTCGAAAATCGGCGAAATCGCATATATAAGGCCTTAAATTGTCGTAATGTTTATACTTTATTGTATATATTTATACTCATTGTCAATAAATGATTTCAAATAATTTGCAATTGATATTATAGGTCCCGTTACGACAGATCCAATGAAGAGGATATTTTGTTCATTTTACGATTTACGTTCGTAATTATGGTAATTTTGATTTAATTGGTATACTCGTATATGGGATAGAATAACGAGGGATTGTTTATGAACTTTGGTGTGGGATAGATTATGGGATAGAATAACGATGGGATTGTTGATGAACTTTGGTGTGGGGAACTTTCATATGTGCAATAAAAATAATAATTTCATCCAAGAGATGGTCTAAATAATTGTCGAAATATGTTGAATGTGATATTTTTTGATAAAACCGATTTTACGTGTGTTCGATATTATTTTGGAAAAATAGATATTTTTCAACAATGATAGTGAGGTTTTGATAAGGTTGCAATAAAAAATTGCCAAATCATGATGATACAATGACAACAACAAAATAATCAAACGGTCGCCCAATCTTGACATTTTATTCGGGAAGAATAAATTGTCGGGGACAATATTAGGACGAACTTCCAAATAGTCGAATTTTGACAATATAAGTGTAAAACGATTTTCAACGCATTGCAAAATTTTTCAAAATATCGAATTATGTAAATTAATGAATTAACGCGCGTGTATATATATATACATATATATACGAGCTTGCCTCTTATCTCTTCGTGTTGGGTTTGCTCGAGTTCTGTGAATTTTTGTTTGGGTTTCTTTGGGTTTCTTTGGTATCTGATCATGTCGATAAAGTAGTTACAACAGTAGCACGCTACCATAGGTATAAATATACACCCCCTTTAAAATGTCAATTTTTAAAATTTGACGTTTCGAAAAGTATTGCGAGACGCCAAAAATGTGTATAAGCACTTACTTATATTGTCAAAAAAGAAGATCTGTCCGAAATGTCAGCTAAGTCGGAAGTACAGCCCAATATTATTGATGACGTTGCAATTTGCGTTGTTAAAATGCAACGAAAATTCATTCTTCTTAATTAGTCAAATTTTTTTTGCCGATTTACACTGTGAAAATTGCTCAAACGTTTCGACGTATTTTTAGCAGAATTTTACGATCTCAATTTGTCAAAGTAGGCTTCAGATAAACATAAAATAAAATAAAAACAAAAAAAAACAAAACAAAAAAAACATCCGGTTGCGTTTCAACGATGCAACCTTCAACGTCATTATTATTGCCAGATACAATGCGCTCCTCCACACAATTTTGGAATCCTGTATTTCAAAATAAACAGCCCTATGTTGCCGAAAAAAATGTTCTCCGTTTTTTCGTAACAAAAACTAAATTCTCTAAAGCCAGCGACCCGAAAAAATAAATTCTGGGGCTCCTCCGCTAACTTCTCTACCGGAAGTTACTGATGGAACTTTGGAATGGGGCAAAAAACAAAATGGCGCTGAATAAAAAATAAAAAATTCTGAATATATTGGCCTGAAAGTTCGTTACATTTCTCCGTTTCTTTCTTTGCCACTTTTTCCCTTCGCGAGCACAAAATGTACATCGTTCGTGAATTATGGAACCGGAGTGCAATTTACCGACGGATGGGGAAAATTTTGCAAGGGCGCAGGAGCGTCGTCAAAAATTTATCGACACACCGTAAGAGTGCTCCCCATGTGCGAGCGATGTGCTCGAGATCGCAATGCGAAACCTTGACTCGGTTACCTCGATAAGAAAGCCCGAACGAGAGATCTATCGGCCACGTACCGATCTCGATCGCTCGCAGCGAATCGCGCGTGCAATTAGGGGAGCTCGGTTTACACGCAACGTAACGATGTACGATGCATGTTGAGTTCTGTATTCGTGCGATTTGCGTGTATCCACAACGTGTTCATGATTCATTCTCAATCGCGATGGCCGCATCGATCGATCATCGGGCCAATTTCGCTCGTGCCCCCGCACTCGGTGGCTAGGGAGAGAGAGGAAAAATATTTCGTATGCGAACGTCAACTTCCTCAGAAATATCGTTCGTCCACTCAAAAAAAAAATGTCAACACAAAAATGCTGTTTTGGGAAGAACGCATTCAATTTTTTTTTCAAGTTCGTTTTACACTGTGACGTCACTATTTATCTAAATAAAAACGTAATGATTTTATTTATCGCAAATGATGATAAAATTCTGAAAATTTGGTATGTTTTTGTATGAAGTATTTCAGAGGTCGTGTAAAAATTTCAAGACAATTAGGAAGCTCGTTATTGAACAATTAACATTCACAAATTAAATGTTGTTCTATGGAAACTGATGTAACTTTGCAATAAGTTTTTTTTTCGACCTCTCAGTTTAATAATATCTACAATATACTGAAAGCAACGGAAACAAAACGAAGTTTATTGATACATTTTTTTTATTTCTTCTAAAAATTGTTCTTAACAAAATGTTACTTTTTTAATAACGAACTTCCTAATCGTCGTCAAATTTTAACACGACCTCTTAATTACTTCATACAAAAACATACCAAATTTTCAGAATTTTCTTATCATTTTTTATTTCAACCCTTAAGGAGGTTGAAGTAATGATGATAGAATTCTGAAAATTTGGTATGTTTTTACATGAAGTATTCAGGAGGTCGTGTACAAATTTCATGATGATTAAGAAGCTATGTATTGAACAATTAACATTAACATGTTTCATAGGGACTCAACATCCTTAAGCGTATGCTATTCGTCCGGATAGCGGCTCAGCTCACGCCGTATTTCCGGTAGCCGTACATATTATTGTGATTCGTGTAAGGTAGTATCCGGACGAATAACATATATATATATATATATATATATATATATATATATATATAATTTTCTGGATAGATTGTGTTAAATTGTTAAACAAACAATGTGGAAGAATAATTTACACGTAGTCATCCGAAGAAAATCTTTACAATTTTGTTGGGGTTTGGGTCGGTTGGTTGTGTTTGGCTTTGGGTTGGTTAGTTGTGTTTGGGTTTGGGTTTGTTTCATTTGGGTTTTGGTTTTTCGTTTGGGTTTGGGTTTGTTTGGTTGGGTGTGTTTATTTGGCTTGGGTTAGTTGGTTTTGTTTGGGTTTGGGGTTTTTTTTGGCTTTATTTGTTTGGGTTTGGGTTTGGGTTTTTTCATTTATAGCCTGAGGTCTTAGCTTTCATTCGGAACGAAGATTTTATAAAAGTCTCAAAAATTGTCCAAGTTCGGAAAATTTTCGTGACGTGTCAGATCGCCCACGACGCTATGGCCAATCGCCGGCGATTTACCATATATTCGCGTTTTCGCCGAAACTATGATTTACGAAACGGTGTGAGTCGATGACGTTGAAGTTTTGTTTGAATGCTATGATTTTTTGTCATTTTTTTTATTCCTCCATTTTTTTCGTTATCCAAAGGCTTTTTTTAAAATTACGGTCGTGGATCTCTAATGAAAATACGTAAGGACGGTGAAGTGATAATCGTAGTCAAAATCGAGCGACAAAACTTCGGAGCAAGTAAAAAAAGTCGACTTCCGTTGCATTCCATCGATGCAAACATCAACGTCGTACAAGTCGCATCTCAAAATATACTCGTTCGAATCACTTTAAATTAAGACAAAGCATAGTTCATAACATTTTCTATCGTACGACCGCATGCCTTATTCAAAAGGTTCATTCATTTGGAAATAACAAATGGTTAAATTTCTTTTTCGGTCGAGAATAGAAATATTTTTCTGCAGCCTGCCATTTTTGAAATTTCGAAATTTCAAAAAAATATCGGGCCATAAGAAAGTACGTACTAGAAGAGCATTTTTTTAATTTTTCATTTCAGTCGATTCTAGTTGGCAGAATCACCTTCACCGTTCGACCCAGCAGCAACGAAGGCACTTTGTTTAAATAATAATAACTTCATTGCTTGTCAATATTTTTCATTAAAAAGAAAACGTTTACCTGGCAAGACGATGTATTAAATCTATGTAAAATTTCGACCTCGTAATGCCAATACTCTCATCAGGAAAAAATATTGAAAATCGACCTGTTTTTTGGAGCCCAAGTTTATGGAAACCCGTAAAGCTCAGGTTCATTTATCTCGAGTCTATTAATTTTTTTCCCTAGATTCCCTTTCAGATGTTTATCCGCTTAGTGTGTGGTGAACGGTCACCCAATTTAAATCACGCCTTAAACGTCACCTAATATACGTCACCTTAAACGTCACCTTAAACCTCGTCTAATATAGTGAACAAGATATTTAGGAAAAAGGTGCATTTTGCAGTGACACGTGCAGTGCTGAAATGTCAAAATGAAATTATACGAGAAAAAAAATAATGACGTACCAGCGCGGAAGATCTCGCCGCATCCATCGCAACGGCTGGCGAACTGGGCGTCGTAACAATTGCCGCAGTAGATCTTGTCTACCTTGCTTCCGAATTGTTTGTCCACGAGCGACACCCTGCACTTGTTGCAGAGGAAGCAAGCCTCGTGCCAATGCTTGTCCTTGTAAGATAGATCCTGAAAAGGACAATAGTTCGTTGAAATATACTTCCAATTTTTGCGATTTGTTTTAATTTTACGTTTATTACTACCTGAAGACGTTTTATGTAAATGAATTTTACATAAGTACTTATGGCTTTGAGAGTAGTACCAAATCAGTGGTGTAATTTGTACTCAAATTTGTAACGGTTTAAAACTATATTTGGTATCGATTAATGCCAATGTCTGTTCACACCTGGCGAACCGGGCAGCACCATGCTTCAAGCTTTAAGGATGGATTGCCCGTACATTCCATACCAAAAGTGAGTGTCGCTGAGAATTTTGAGTACTTTGCGATAATGTTAAAATCTGAAAAAAATGAACCGTATTGAAAATGCTAAGAACATTGGTTTTGACCATGAAGAATGCCAAAAATTTATAAACAAATTGTTTAAACAAAAATTTGTTTAAAAAATATCCGGTAAACTTAATTTTTTGTGGCATTAAATGGATTATGATGTTTTTCTGAATACTTGTGATTTTTTAAAGAATTTTCTCTCCATTTCGAAAATCCCGTATTGAAATTTTTCAGAGGCTGTACCTATGACACTGTTCGTCCAATACCCCGGACACGTCTTCGTTTTATTATGGAACATTGCTCCGAAAACATATTGAAATTTTGTGACTCTACATCCATTTTTTTTTTTTTAATTAAAAGAATTAAAATTAAAATAGAAATAAAATTCTAAAAAAAATTCATACCTATTCCAAAAAATCTAAGAATTCATTTTATAATATAAAAAAGTAGTTCGCCGGACATTTGTTGAACAATTTTTTTTTCAACAATGTACTCATAACTTTTTTTGCATTACTATTATCGGAAATTGATGTTCTTAGCATCTTCAATGTGGTTGATTTAAAAAAATGTTGATCCCATCGTAAAGCACTAAAAATTCTCGCCGAAACTAACTTTTGGCAGGGAATGTACGGGCAATACATTCTCAAACGCGTTTTTCTCGAAACACTG
Organism: Ophion costatus; assembly: GCA_951751655.1. Classification (NCBI taxonomy): domain Eukaryota; kingdom Metazoa; phylum Arthropoda; class Insecta; order Hymenoptera; family Ichneumonidae; genus Ophion; species Ophion costatus. Next base: position 53,368,394 of record OX632356.1, on the reverse strand, counting down.
TTTTCAAAGTCGGTGGACACGATATCTCGAGAACCCCTCGATGGATTGTTTCCAAATTTCCAAGAGACACGACGAGAAACATTTAAAGGTCGTTGACGTTCTCACTTTTTCAAAATCCATCTTCGTTTCCCACCAGTTACGTGAAAACTTACGATTTTTTTCATAGATTTCGTATGCCCGAGTTTCAATTCGTCGCCACGTTGTTAGAACAAAATGATTTAAAAGATCGTCGATCGTCAACGACTCGCATTTATTGTCAACTCGAATAACCCGTTTGGTTTTAAGACTTCCGACGGACCGTTCAAGCTGGAGAGTGTCCACCGTCAGGCATCGCGAAAAAAGAATTCGTCATCTGCCGGCTGTTTTTGTTGTTTTTCTGTATTTTTCGGTGACTTTTTTTACAAAGGCTCTCAAGATATGTGCCTTTGTGTTGAAAAAAATGAGTTTCTTTTCCACCAACCGTTTCCCAGAAAAAAAAACATCGCAATTTGGCAATTTTTTTCGGGGATCTAGGTGGATCTAGCCCCTTAAGGAGAGCGAATTTTGGAGTGTCGACAGAAACAAGCGACGACCGCTCGAGAGTAGGAAAATTTTTTGACGAGATGGTCAAAAATAAGTGCGGTCTCCGGAGTGTCCGGACAACAAGCGAGAGGTGGAAGTTTTACACACGGGGCGTGCATCTCGTCGCTTCTATTTCTAGTAGTGAGTAAGACGATACCCCGTCGCGGATGCTTCGACTTTTCAAACTACTCTCCGACGCCCCACCTCCTACAATTGCACATAAGCCCATCCACTCGACTCATATTTTCGCAATTCAAATTTTTCTCCCCTTAATCTCAGAAAAGCTCCAAAAAATAGCCAATCGATTTACTCGTTCGTGTGTCTGTTCGAGGGAGTCTGAAAAACTCAAACGCATCTTCGATATGCTTGAGAACACAAGGCGGCGATAAAACACGACTTCCGGGTCGATCGAAAAGTTATTTTGGATAGTTCGATCGGAAGGTGAGGCGTGGGTCTCGAAACTCCGCGATGTTATTGCCAACCGCCGTGACGTCAGCTGCCTTTTTGTAATCTAGTTTCGATTCGGGACGAGTTCGAGTTATGGCCAACAACAAGCATTATGAGGATGCCCTATTCTGTTGTTCGTCGAGTTTTATATATTTCAGCCCAATTTTTACGTATTTGTTCTGAAGACCCGGAAAAATGCGGGTTTTAATTTAAAAAATAGAATTTTTAAGTATGTGTAAATCGAATTTTATCAAAATTGAACTCAAATTGGAAAAGTCCAATTTACAAATTTTACATTGATTTTTTAAATAATTTACTCGAATTTAAAGAATCAAACTTTTTAATCGATGTACATCGATTTTTGTTAAAAATTACTCAAATTAAAAGAACTACTTGATGTTGTTTTTTTTAATTTTGCTCAAATGAAAGAATCAAATTTTTTATGTTTTTGAATCGAAGTATATGGAAGTTTTGTTTAAACTAGTTTGGGTTATTTAACTTGAGGGGTCAGCGTAGACTTGAGATTTCAAAAATACGATTTTTTTATTGCTTAGGAGGCTAGGCTCTTGATTTTAATTTACTGCAAAGATTTTGTATAGATTGCAAAAATTTACCGAGCTATGACGATTTTTGTACAGTTTCATAATTGAGCCTTTGTTCTTTTGCGTTTTCCTCGAAACCATGTTTCGTGAAACGGTGCAAATCATATCCCAAAATCTATTCGTCCGAGTAACTTCAAATTTCGAGAAAGCGTAGTTTATAATATTTGCTATGAGTATGACCCGATCATTTTTTGATACGTTTATTTATTTGTCAATGACAAATGATTGCAGTCTTTTTTTTTCGAAAATCGAACTATTTGGTGACAGCCTGTCATTTTCGTAGTATTTGAAATTTCAAAAAAGTACCCGATCACACGAAAGTTCTATAATTATAGTAAAATAATTGTTTTTATTTTTTTTTCTGATGGACCCTAGTTGCTAGAACCACCTACATCGATTGGCCATGCTCCATCGGTGCCACTTTGTTTACGTAATAATAACTCCATTGTTTATCAATATCCTTCAATTTAAAAAAAAATCAAACTTGGCAAGCCCATGTTTTAATTGTGTGTAAAATCCCAACTCTGGTATTCCGTTATTTCCATCAGAAAAAAATTCCAAATCCACCTGCTCTTTGGGCCAAGCTTACGAGTCTGTAAATTCAGTTCCCTCATTAAGATTTTTAATTAAATCAATTTGAATCAAATGAGAAGCAATAGTTAGTAAAGTTTTATCGAAGTTGTTGCAGTATATTGAGAAAAGAAAAATGTGTGTAGCAACTCCAAAATTACGAGTTGTTATTTCAATAACAATTTTTAAATGGCTTGAAGCATACAATTTTGCATGGATACTAGAATATTTATGCATAAAAGCTGTTATCATGTATATGTAATGAATTTTGTTCACTATATATACATGAAAATTTTACATATAGTGAATTTTTTTCCCTATAAATAACAATATGATATTAGGGTAATTCTATACTTTAGCGGCTTTTCCGAAAAATGGCCACGATTTATTTTTGCTGATAAACAGCTGTCTTTTGTTATAAACAATGATATTGTTGATGCGGAAGAAGGTTCCTATCAATTTTGAATTTTTTATGACCATGTTTTGCAGTTTTGTAAATTTTGTACATTTTTTAATACCGTTTGTTTCGATTTGTTTGGGTTTAGAATTATCGATATTAGCAATGCTTTTGAGCATAAATTTTATAGTATTATACTATTCTAGTATATTTCTAGAAGGTTTTTACCAACCTTCGAATCTATGCCGATGATCTTGTTGCATTCCTCGCAACCGTTTGCAAAGACGCTCTCGTAGCACTTGATGCAGTAGGGATGCTCGTCTCTCAGTACGTAGCGTTGTCCTGTCAGTGACTCGTCGCACTGCCAGCAACAGAAATGCCCGCTGTGCCAGTCCTTGTTCATTGCCTTTGTGTATTCCCCACTGAAAATCAACTGTAACCGAGCGAGGAAAAAAAACAACGTTCATTATACCGTAAAACTGAGCAGCGGAGGTGCCTCGGACGCTAAAAAGAAAAAAAAACAGCTAATTTTCGTCTTCTAGCCAGCCCAATGAGGGAACTATTTTTGCATCACGAAAAAACAACGTGATATATTGCTACGTATTTTCTGTACCCATCCTTCTTGTTTTTGTTTAATACATTTTTTTCGTCAACATTTTTGGGGTCGCAAAAAAATTGGGAAAATTGTCAGTAATGTTGCGATGTAACGGTGGGGGTAGCTGTGCATTTCACACGGTGTGGTTTATACTTTGTGATCGTGAACCGTAAGTGGCTCTGGTTACTCGAAAAAAATCATTTCTTATCCGCTTCTTGTCGGGTTTGTCTATTGTTGAATGGAAACGAAAATGATTTTCGATGTTGTAAATTGAACATCACGCTAACATTGTCTTTTTCAGCGAATAATTTTTTTCCCGTACCATCTTAAATTTGAAGCCACATGTAACGAGCTCAATTCTACTTTGAAATTAAAAAGTACGCTTCTTTTATTAATTTTATCTTCGTTTTGATTATTTTAATCGTATTTTTTAAAATAATTTATATTCTTTCTCGTAACATGTTTTATTTTAATTTTATAATTTATATATATATATATATGTATTCATATATAATTCGTTTGATTTTTCAAATTATAACTTTATGAAAAATTTTCATGCTTTCTCGTGTTTTTTCTCCTCTTTTCGTAAGCATTACAGTATTTTTTGAAAATTTTCCGTGGATCACCAAAATTCGACAATTTTACTAAACACCAAAACGTCGCGAGTAGAATTTTTCAGGCGATTATATCCGCGAAAGAATAATTTTCGAAAAAATAATTTCGAGTCCGGAGTTCCTGTCGATAAACGCGTGACTGATAAAACCGACGAAAAATTCTTCACTTCACCCTTCGCTGGACTATCTTCGAAAACGATACGAAAACATGAGCGAAAAAAAGTCTTCGGTGTTATTCGATCGCTGCTGCCGTTCGACGTATATCAATATTGGACGGTGATGTTTGTTGCGATTATGTCCTGGATATGTACCTTGATTGAGTGCTGTTGTATGTGCTGGCTGAGTATAAATATGTGCCATTCCCCTATTACCCAACAATAATAATAACAATAACAATAATAATAATAATAATTTTTGCGATCAAATGACAGTTAAGATGAAGCGAATCAAGAAAAACATTTCGACACTGTTTTTTTCTTTTTCTTTCTTTTGTTTCTCATCTCGACCAGTGATGTTGGACAATCACGCGATGCATATCACACGCTATTAGCCAAAAAGATGTGATATGATCGACGGGGGTGTGACGAACGATATTCCGAGTGTGCCAGTCGCGCGATTCGCAGAGCACGTTCATATTATTGTATACATGGCCACGAATCGTTTGCCAAAGTTTTTTCGCCTCTGAATGAGCTTGATTGACTGCTACTCGTCACGAAATGCCACTGCGGAGCATCCCCAAAGCCGAAGGGTGTATACATGTATATGAGGTATTCCGGGGCAACTCAGACAACTATTTGTCTTGCTATTGTTGATTATAGATTTCCATACCGCAAATCTTCACGTGTGGTATCAAAAATGCTTTTTATTTTTTCCCCCCACTTTTTTCCCTCACATTCCGTGGCTACAAAGAAATCGAAAAATCCATCCGGGCTGTTTGTTAAATGATGGAAAAAGATTACACACGTTTTGGACCTGTTTTGTGCATTTTTCACCAAAGCTAAACCCGTGGTTGTGATAATTGCTATTTCTACTTGTGAAATTTCGGTCATGAGGATGAATATTCAACAGTTTGGAAGCTAGTAGCATATTTTTTCGGTCTTGGGAGTGAGCAAAAAACTTTTAAAATATTGTGTCAGATGAAATTCAATTCGGCCGAGATGTATATGTACTTCTGACTTCCAAATTGTTGAATAGTCATGCCCGAAATCGAAATTTCACAACAAAAAGAAATTCTAAATATTGGATGCAAAAGTTGAGCTTTGGTGATAAATGCACTAAACAAGTGCAAGAGGCATACACATTTTCACAGAATTTAAAAAACGAGCCGAATGTAGTTTTTATTTTTTTGCAGCTGCAGAAGGTAAAACGTGGGGGAGAAAATTTAAAAAATATTGCATATTTTTTTACACCAAGCATAAGGTTGTCCATGATAGAAACCTATAATCGACGATAGTGAGGCAAATAGTTGTCGGAATTGAGTTGGAATATCCCATATATACACACACACACACACACACACACACATATATATATATATATATATATAAGAGTTTATAAGGACGTAAATTTGACCTCTCCTCTTGAAATAAGACGAGTAAAAAGTCACCCCGTATATGATATAATATAAAATTTTGTATATACTTGTTTTATATATATATAAAATAAGGTGGCCATATTTTTTAAGGGTCTGACGCAGAGATTTTGCGACCGAGAAAATCACGATATTTCATGATTTTGCAAGTCCTCGTCGAAAAACAATATAGCGTATTTTTGTGAAGACTAGTATTTGCCAAAAGAAATTGAGCATTCTGTAAAAAAAATCAGAAACACATTTTGAGTTCAACAAAATGAAGATATTTGACTTTCGAATACGAAACACGCCTCATAAAACTTTTACAATGGAGTAAAATTTTATTCATCCACTCCAGAATGCATTTTTGCTATTTTTTTTCTCAATGGCGGGGTGCACAAAATAGTTTTTCTCGATTGTTTCGTATTCGAAAATAAATTATTTTCATTGCGCTGTACTCAACATGGCATTTTGGTCTCTTCCTACGACGCTTAATCTTTTCGAGTAAATACTAGTCATCATAAAAATGCACTATTTTTTTTTTTCGAAAAGGACTTGAAACACTAACGAAAACTTTTTTTTTCGATCGGAAAAAATCTTTGCGCAAGGTCCTTGGAAAACACGTGACTATATTATAATATATATACAGGGTGTATATGTATTTATATATATAGGATACATATATATATATATATATATACAGGGTGTCTTTTAGTTCGACATATTTCTTTAGGATGGTACTAGGGGGCGGAAGTATCAAATTCCAAAAACAACAAAACGACCAACTTTGTTATTGCACCCAGTCTCTTAAAATGGTTAATCGATAAATTCCATATTTTTTTTCTTATCCATAAAAAATGACACTCGCAGAAAAAAATTGACAAAATTCGCAATAAAGCTGGAATCTTCTTCGATCTTTTTATCGCCCGAGTAAGCAACCCAAACAAACTCAGCCAATAAAAAAGGTATCTACGATATCCACATCCTTGCGAATTTCGCGATTTCGTCCCGTCGAAGAAAATAGCTCATTTCCAAAGTAACGAAAACATGCATGTTTTCGAAACCTAAGACATATATACACAGCAAAAAATTACACTCGCGGAAAAAATCGACAAAATTCGCAGTAAAGCTGAAATGTTCTTCGATCTTTTTATCGACCGAGAAACCGGCTCAACTACAACTCAGCCGATAAAAAAGGTATCTACCACATGCATATCTTGGCTTTTGTGATTTTGTCGCGTGAAAAGAAATAGTTCATTTCGAAACTAACGAAAACATGGATGTTTCCAAAAGCTAAGAGACTCGGCAAAATACCAAGCTGGTTGCTTGTATAAGACTTTCGGCAGCATTAGGAGTCTGCTGTTCGAGGGCCCCCGAGGTCTACAAGGTACAGGTCGAAGGGCACCCTGTACAAGGAAGGATAAAGTGGACAGTCTCGTTTCTTCGATAGGGTCATCATTCTCGAAAAGAACAGAAAATAAGTCTCCGATACTGTAGGAGACCCCCTCGGGGATCCCAGCGTCGAATGGCACCTCGGGGGTACCATCGCGACGTACCCGCGATCGTGACCTTTCAACCCGCGCGATCGAACACGCCTCCAGTGAAACCGGAAGTGAGATACTTTATCGTGTGTCAGGAGGGATGTCGATTGGGACAAACTGGAGCGCGAGAAGCGATGGGACCATTCCGTGAATGGCGGAATGGCGGTGAAATTTGGCACTTCCGGTAACCTTGGCACCTTCGCTAAAGGTGTCCGGGGGCTGTTCACAGCGAAGGTGAAAAAACGGACTAGTGTGTTCGAAAGCAAAAGAAAGAAAAAAACGAATTAAGGGTCCATTCGGTTTTTGGTCGTAATTTTTTTCTTGTTCTTTTGTCTTTGCTCTAATCTCCAGCCAGCACATACTCTTCGATGGCGTTGTGATGATTGTTCTGGGTGCTGTCGACCTCGGTTATCGTCACCTCCGCGTTCTGATCGTGGCTCTCTCGTCTCTTCGTCGTTTTCTTCACTTTGCGAACTTTTCGCTCGGTGGTCGTGTACACTACACTGTCGACGTCCGCCATTGTTATCCTGATCGGTATCGATACTCGCTGCTTTTGCCTTCTGGTTTTTTGTCCGTCTGTTTCTTTTCCTACCACCCGTCAATTCTCTTGGTACTCTCGATGCCTCGTCGATGAAACGTGAGTTGCGAGGGAAGTGTCGATCGGTGGTGTCTCTGACACGCTTCTCAATCTCGATTTTACCGTAGAAATCGCAACTCGGTTAAGAGGGAGCGAGAGAGAGACAGGAAGAGGAGGACCGTTTACAGGCACCGTGTCCCTTTCGTGTTTGCGAACTGACTGAAAACTACGAACGAATCGCTCCGGGCGTCATCTCATATCGGGAACCGCGCTATTTTCGTCGTCCCGAAACGACTCCAGAAACCGTGCGCACACCTCCTCGTCACACTCCCCCCCCCCTCAGAGGCCGCGTAACTCCTCTCTCTCTCTCTCTCTCTCTCTCTCTCTCTCTCTCTCTCCCCCTCTCTCTCTCTCTCTCCTGCTCTGTCTTCCCAGAGATGCTGCGAGAGAATCTTTACCCACCGAAGCAGAGCACACGCGGAGCTTTCGCGGCACCAACGACGCGACGTGGTGCAAGTGTGCCGGGTGCAACTTTTCCGCGATTTTCGAGCGAGAGAAAGAGAGAGATAGAAAGAGAGAGAGAGAGAGAGAGAGAGAGAGAGAGAGAGAGAGAGAGAGAGAGAGAGGGAGGGAGAGAGAGAGAGAGAGAGAAAGAGAGAGAGAAAGAGAGAGACCTCCTCGAACCTCAGCAGCGATATATTCCGCTTTGACTATAGCGCTCCACGGATAACGCACTCCACTCTCTAATAACGGCGTGTGAGATAACCATTGAGAAAATATCACTCGTAATCTCGCACCTCCGCGTTTTTGGGTCTTGAATAGAGCCAATGCAAATACTAGGGTGGAGGAAAGAGAGACAGAGAGGGAGAGAGAGAGAGAGAGAGAGAGAGAAATTGATTGATTGATAGATTTTAGTATGCCCTGAAAACACCTTGAGGCAAAGTATAATGAGTATATTAACAGAGAAAATAGAAATGATAATAATCATAATGAAGTATGATATAATGATATGATATAACAATATAATATAATATAATAAGAGAGAGAAAGAGAGAGAGAGAGAGAGAGAGAGAGAGAGAGAGAGAAAAAGAGGTGATTCTGAATATCCTTTTTCATGGTCCATTACACGATGAGGAATACAGCGGAGAAACGGTGAGAACAAATTTAAAGGTATTAACAATGAACGGAGCTAGTAGATGAGCATTTTTCATATATATAAATAAATATATATATATATATATATATATATATATATATATCAGGTGTAGAAGTACGAAACCGGAATTTCTTTATAGATGGTGCTAGCCATCAGTTTAGGGACCGTAAGACCGCTTCTGTAGCGTCATCATCTTCTTCTAACAGCTGACGAAGATTTACACACACAACAACCCAAGTTCCCTACACCGGTATATTTTTCTATAACCTTGAACATGTCGGGTTTTGTGCTTACGACCAACCCTTTGGGGACAGCATTGGCTTGCTGTTATCATTTGAAGAAAACTGCTGCAGAATCGGATCGAATGCTTATCGAAGCTTACGGTGAACATGCTCTTGGTAAAACACAGTGTTTCCAGTGGTTTAAAAAATTCAAAAGTGGTGATTTTAAGGAGGTTAGCTATATATATATATATATAGGTGTGTGTATGTGTGTGTGGCTGTGTGCATATACGTATACGTATGTATAAGTATATATAGACGGTAAGAAAAATAAACGAAGCCTGTCATCCAAATAACGTGCACCGAGGCATCAAACGAAATTATATTTAAGTGGCTGCCGTTGTTTTTATGAACGTCTATTTGTTCGTTTTATGTTCTATTATTTTGCTTTATATATAATATTTTATTATTTTGGAACTATAGTACCGGACTTGCATCTTTCGTTGGGTTAACTTGTTACGGGTGTAAACCGATATTTCGGTTATATAATACTCATTTTTGAGCATTGAATTACTCGACCAACTTACACCACATGCCACTATTATGATAGTATATTTTATCGAGCTGTTCGATAATACGTGTTGAGAAAGAATCATTAAACTAGAAATAAATGAGTGCAACGATTTAACGGAAATTGGCCAAAAAAGGACAAGGGATGCCCGAGTTTCGTTCGGCTGTGCGAATGCCCATCAGGTTACCAAGAGCGTGCGAGGACGCGATGGAGGGCGAATCGCGTGCTAAAAGTAAAATCGAAAAAAGTGCTGGAACTTTCCGGCGCTTTTTTTTATTCACACATCACCAATGGTGCATTGGATTGAGAAAGGCTGCGAGAGGGGGTGGGGGAGAAAGAAAAAGGAACAAGAGAGAAAAAAGGAGATCGAAAATAAAGCGAAGAGAGAGAAAAAGTAACCGTGAGAGAGAGAGAGAGAGAAAGAGAGAAATTGAGTAGGAAGAATGGAAACAGAATATAAGACTGAAGAAAATTAAGAGAAAAAGCGAGAAAAGCGAGAAAGCGAGCCGACAGATAAAGAAGAGACAAAATTAGATAAATTTATACGTAAAAAAAAAATATTTAAAAAACAAGCTCTTATTTAATGTACTAGAAACTAGAAAATAATTTTGTTTACCACGTCTGTGACAATAGTATATGACTATAAATAAAAGCTTCGGGCGCTCATCTTTGTGAATGTTCAATAAATTTTATCAATTGAGTTTCACTAACCGTATTTAATTCGGTACTATAGTAACTAGAGAAAAATTGTTATCGCACGTTTATACGCAATTTCACGATTTTTTATTACGAAATGTAGGGTTTTTTGGCAGTAAATTATATACAGTTGATATGCTAATGGATTTATGTAAATTACAGATTACATATCTAAATTTCGAGGTTACCCAGTCACGTATAAGTGACTGGGTAAAAAAAATATTTTCTACTTTTTCGTACATTGAATGAAAGCTCGTTAAAAATATTTTTTCACATGTAAATCATTTTCTACTTTTTAGTCTTTCATTAATTTTACTAGTTAGTTTGTGGTGACTAGTAATTTACTAGATTACGAGTTTGTACGTTAGGAACGTGGAATGCTTGTAAAAAAACAGACTATAATTGGGATTAAAGTTACGACTAATTGCTGCACATAAACTTTTCAATACAAGCACAGTCGGCTACGAATTTGTTTGCATGGCTCAGTGAGATTTTATATGGACGATTGGATATCGCAAACTTTACATGAAAAATTGAAAATTTTATGGATATATATATTTTCAAATTGAATCATGCATTGTCACCTCTCAGATGCATGTTTGCATAATGTCAGAGCTCTAAGTAGTCGGGAAGAGGGTGAAATATCGATTTTCCGTTTTGCATCTCACAGAAAGTAAATTTACATAAAAGCTTGTAAAAACGGTGTGTAAAAAGCGGTAAAGCATTATTTTCTTCTCTCAGAACGTGAGACGTATACATGTGTGCATGGCGATAGAGAAAATCTTGAGCGCGTGCCAAGCAGGTGGTTTTCCCTTGCGGAGCTTTCGCGCCATTCCGCTGAGCATGACGCAGTTGCAAGCGCAGGGAATGTAAACCCAAACGATTCGATGCAACAATCACGAACGGACGAAAAATAAGAGGAAGAGAGGGAAGCTGATGAACGAGTGCTAGAAACGGAAATATAATAATATTGAAATGGAAAAATAAATATTGAAATATTGAAATATTGAAAATATTAGGAAAAAGCAACAACGACGGGGCGAGGAGGGGGGAACCTTCTTTGAGCTTTGAAAATACGTGTGAGTGCGTATCTGTGCGTTTGAACGAGACAGAGTATATGGTCGACGGGCGTGCTGATGACTGTGTCCCGTTAAAGTGGGTCGGCATTTTCCACGCATCACCAATGTCTCGGCCACCCACGCTCGCGTAACACAATCATTTGCCGAAAATTGACGCCATCGTTGCTGTACACATGCCTCTCCACCCCGGCTGGTAACATTTTATTTTTCCCTCTCGTTACTCACACGCCACGAAAAACCCTAAAAATAATCGTCTTCGTAAGACGACGCGTTGCTCGAAAGCGGCTCTTTCGGGAGGTATCTTTATTTCGATTCGTTCACTTTTATTCCACATTTTTTCTCCACGCTTAGCCTCGAAAGATCCACGACAATTTACCGATTCGGGTGAAATACGTCTTCGTCCTTTGTATCTACGAACGTGTTCGCACGAAGGCACGGGAAAACTGCGGAAAACCCACGAGGGCACAGGGAAACTGCGGGAAACCCTTAAGGGCACAGGGAAACTGGGGAAAACCCACGAGGGCACAGGGGAACTGCGGAAAGCCTACGAAGGCTCCGGGAAACTACGGAAAACCCACGACGGCACAGGGAAACTGCGGGAAACCCGTAAGGGCACAGGGGAACTGGAGAAAACCCTCGAGGGCACAGGGAAACTGTGGAAAACCCACGAAGGCTCCGGGAAACTGCGGAAAACCCACGAGGGTACAAAGAAACTGCGGAAATCCCACGAGGGCACAGGGAAACTGCGGAAAACGTACAAAGGCACAGGGAAATCGCGGAAGACCCACAAGAGCACCGAGAAATTGCGAAAAGCCCACGAGGACACAGGGAAACTACGGAAAACCTACGAGGGCACAGGGAAACTGCGGGAAACCCGTAAGGGCACAGGGAAACTGGGAAAAACCCACAAGGGCACAGGGGAACTGCGGAAAGTCCACGAAGGCTCCGGGAAACTACGGAAAACCCACGACGGCACAGGGAAACTGCGGAAAACCCGTAAGGGCACAGGGGAACTGGGGAAAACCCACGAGGGCACAGGGGAAATGCGGAAAACCCACGAAGGCTCCGGGAAACTGCGGACAACCCACGAGGGTACAGAGAAACTGCGGAAACCCCACGAGGGCACAGGGAAACTGCGGAAAACGTACAAAGGCACAGGGAAATCGCGGAAGACCCACGAGAGCACCGAGAAATTGCGAAAAGCCCACGAGGGCACAGGGAAACTGCGGAAAACCTACGAGGGCACAGGGAAACTGCGGGAAACCCGTAAGGGCGCAGGGAAACTGGGGAAAGTTCACCAGGACACAGAGTAACTGCGGAAAACCCGCGAGGGCACAGGGAAAAACTGCAGAAAACTCACGAGGGCACAAGGAAACTGCGCAAAACCTACAAGGGCATAGGGAAAATGCGGATAACCCACCGGAGCGGCAATTTTCTTTTTTACTGAAAACGATTGCCTTCCTCATCATCGCAAAATTGCCAGTCAATTCGGTTATTTATTTTTCTCTCATAATTTTGTACGGGCGCGCACCGCTGAACGTAAGATTCGCAGTGAAAATTTTACGGGTGCAACGGATCATGAGTCGTATTCATTGCCAGAAATTTATTTATAATCTCTTCAGGAGGTTTGAGAGCGCAAACGAGTGTCTGGCGAAACGATCGGCAGATGCGCCGTCAATTTGGTGAACGTGCATCCGTCAAACGAGCGATATTAACGGTCGACGGGACTCTCACCGTGACACTTGAATTTTCACATGCTCGGTTGAGCGAACAAGTACTCAAGGGAAATCTCAAAAATCGATCGTTCATTTGAACATTAATTTAACGAAAACTTGTTTGGTTTATTTGTATATTCAATTCAATAATAATAGTAATAAAAATTAACCAAAGTAAGTATATATGTAATAATAATAAAATAAAGTAAACAGGTATTACAAAATTGAGCTAATATTCTAGAGATCAATAGAATATATACGTGTTTGAATGAGCACTTGTGCAGATTTTTTGAAGCATATTTACTCATTTGAATATCTATTAATTCTTGAAATGTTTGCTTAATTTTTCAAACATTGATTCACTGTATTTTATTTCGTTATATATATTTTTTCATTTATATCATGCTATTATTTTTCTTATATGTATATAGTAATGGCAAAATAAAAGTAACTACGTACTACAGAATCAAGCAAATATTCTAGCAACAAACCAAAAATATATGTGCGTGGACAAATACATATAAAGATTATTTTTAGAAGATTCATTTATTTCTTCAAACATTCATTCACTTTATTTTATCTTGTGATGTTTATTTTTCATTTACACCATTTTGCTATTATAATTATTCATTTTATTATACATATATATGAATGATAATAATAACAAAATAAAGTGAATACACATACAAAATAAAGCAAATAGTCTTGAAATAAATAAAAAATACGTGCATAAATAAATACATATAGGTTTACGTTCTTTTAAATGCATTGTGAGTTTAAACATAATAAAATATATCTCCAAAAGACGAAGCAATATAAAAATAATGAGTAACGTTATAAGGCGCTGTGCCCACAATTGAACAATTTCATTAATTTTTATTTTTTCAAATTTAGCAGATATCTTTGGCAACATTCATTACAATGCCACCATAAAGAAACAACGTAAATTGCATCATTGACATTCTCCCAATTAAATTTGCATCAATTTTGGAGAAATCACTATGGTGTGCCCCCTAGAAAAATCTTTATTTTGATGTATATGAAAAATAGAAAATTCGTCAATCGCTCGGTAAGAGTAGCTCGAGAAATATATGCACGCGAAATTTTCGGGATATCATATTTCCATCGCATTCCATACGCAGCCTACGCGATTAAATTGCGCGCGAGCGCGTGTATTCGAGATTGATATTTTGGTCGACGCCGCAAGAAGTAGGCACACGGCACCAACGTGGAAAATCTCCTCCTCCCCCCCCGACCGCCGTTCATCTCGCTTGCCCACTGCACTAACATGCCGTGTGTTCAACCTCACTCTCGACCCCGTTCCGGGAGAGAGAGACGAGACGGATTCGCAGTTTCTCTCGTCGGCGGCACCCAATACAATTTCATCCCGTGATTTTACTGTATAAAACGTTTCGTCGCCGGGAAACGAGCGCCCGAGTCGGTTGGGACGGTCGCTCGAGCTTTTCCCTCTGTCAACCGCAACGATAGCAACCCCAGAGTTAAGTCCCTGTTTTTTATAATTTTTATTGCACGAGCAATCAATGTCATTAAAGGTTTCCTTTTCATTTAAACCCAAACACGGCTAAACGACACTTGGCATGCGTTGTTTGGGTTTATTTATGTTTTTTTAATATTATAAATATTCGTTGTTACGCGAGATTTTATTTTATTTAAACCCAAACAAGCCGGAGGTAGAGTTTGGATACTTTGATTGGGTTTGGTTATTTATTTGCTTTTTTTGTAAGAAAATTCGTCGTAACGCGAGATCTCCTTTGGTTTGAACCCAAACAAGCCCAAACGAGACTTTGGATACGCTGTTTAGATTTGTTTATTATTTTGTTTACTCTTTTATTACATATATGTCTATGCGTTGCAACGAAACAGTTCCTTTCATTTAAACCCAAACAAGTCCAAACGCGACGTTGGGTCTATCGTTTTTTGGTTGTTAGTTATTTGCTTTTTGTTAATTACACGAGTATTCGCTGCAACGGAATATTTCCTTTTACTCGAATCCAAACAAGACGTTGGATAGTTTGCCTAGGCTTCTTTGGGTTTATATAGATTTTTTAATTGATCCACGATCATCTTTTATGCATTGATCACATTTGTTTGATTCCCACAGTTGATTGTTTCCATTACAAATTGACAATTGCTTCATTCTCGATAATAATTCTATCTTTCATTCGCAGATTTATCGGAGCCGTAGACGGATAGAGAATCAAAGAAAATAGTCCACCACTATTGTGCGAATATGATTCCTGTCAAAGTTTTTCCGAGGCGGAACAGATTCAAGTGCGATAGAGCAACAGTGGTGCAGAAGTAAAAGCGAGGGAGAAAGACGGCTAATTAATCATCAATCCCGATCCCATTTACTGAATTCTCTTCAAAACTATTATCTTCAAACCTCATTCCACCTCTTGGATGCAACTGATTTCCAAGAAGCATTGTTGCCCCTTGATGGAGAGTAAACAATTCCATGCTATGTAGAGGATCAACGGGTGCCAACCTGAACAAACCCAAAAAACTCAAAAGCCCGTGGACATAGTTGGTCACCAATTGGAGTTCGTCCGGTTGCAGCTGCAACACGCCCGATCAAAAGACAATCCTTTTTCGCACCAGACGTCAAAAGATGGTATTTCGGAGTCTACAGAGATACGTGTATATCAGCTACAAAAAGCAGGTGGCAAGAGTGGGAGACTCTTCCAGGTTGGAATGACAAAACGGGTACAGGACAGGCGTTCACCAAAGGGGCTTGAAGTTACCCAGAAAGGCTTATCGCCGGAGGCTTCGTTGGAGGGTATGCGGTACTCGATCGGTCCATCAGCGGACACACTGGTACTCGCCTCTTCAGCATCAACGAACTCCTCGTCCATTGAGGATTCCTCCTCTTTATCGGCTCTCCCCTCTGTCCTCGTTCGTGAATCACGGTCGGCGAGCAGAACGCCATTGGCCTCCGATCTCTTCGGATCCCATCTGGCCCCGTCGTTCCTGGCGGATCCAAGGGCCTCAAGGTCACCGATGATCCAATGCGAGTTCGGATAGTCATCGAGGGAGCGCGATTTCGGTGCGTGTGAACCGGCAAATCGGCGATTCCTGAAGGCTCTGCGTCCATCGCTGTCCTTGACGCCTATGTCGCGTGGACTCTCGGACAGTCCGAGTGCCGGTTGCTCCAAAATGGCGAAATTGCCGGGCGTTTGTTCGTCGAAGCTGGTTTGAACTTGGACGGAAACGCTGATGCGGCTGTCGGCCAGCGAGACTTCGCTGTTTGTCGGCGATGTGTTGGTCCATTCGTCGCGCAGCGACTCCTCTCGTTCGATCGTTTGCACCGATATGTCGGATTTCCTCCTCTCGGGTTCCCGCTGACGTTTCGTTCGTTTCGATTTGTCGCTGGCAAGGTTTTCCGCTGATTTGCTGATCTCGGCGTTGCGCGACTTGAGCCTCGTCGGCTTCCTGAGGATCGCACTTTGTGCCCTCGTTTTGTCCGATCTGCCTCGTCTTTGAGGGCCCTCTGCACTTTTGGTGACTTCGTCGAGGACGCACGAGATTTCCGTTGCCATGACATCTGTACGAGTGGATAGCTCGGTGCTCGCGCAGGGACCAACCGATTTTTCCTCACCAACCACGAGTGTCGGGCTGTTGCCGATGAGGATCGGTCGTCGACATTTCGGCTCGGACGATCTCGAAACTCTCGTGGTTTTCTTACCAGATCGACCGGTTGGATCGTCCTCCCTGATGATGGACTCCCTGGACGAGGAGGTCTTCTCGGCCCCGTGTCGGCTGAGCCTCGAAAGACCGGAGGCCTGATCGAGCGACGATCTCGTCGGCGCCTCGTTGCCCGATTCCGCGGAGCTGCTCAACGACGAGTCGGAGGGTGACAGTTCCTGAGAGATGCCAATTGGTATGGGTGTCGGAACGCGAACGTACCGATCAGTTCTGCCGCCAGGTAGGAGACTCTTTTCCCTCGATCCTCCAACATCTTGGATCTCTTCGATGGTGCATCGCTCAAATTGATCGATGTTCGAATGATCCTCGACGAGGATCCCGAAGGTTCGTTGGCTCGGTAAAACGGAAAGCAGACTCCTCCAAGCCTCGTCCTCCTCGTCGTCATCCTGCTCCTGATCATCGACGATCGTCGAGTCAACGTTCGCCAGGCTGTGACGGGAGTCGGATCGCGAGGGTGACAGGATATCGCGCGTGCTGCACTCGGAGAGGGTGCCCCTCTCCGAGCCACCCGCCGACTTGAGCTCGCTCCTGACTCGCAAACTGTACTCGTGCAGGTTCTCCAACTTCCTCTTGGCGCTTCCGCTCACGGGAATGTCACCCGAGTGACTTATGCTGCACAGGGAGTCGTGAAAGCTCGGGATGTCATCGGTGGTCTCGTGATAAGAGAGGCAGGGGCTCGTCGGCCCAACTGAAGCGCCAGACACCTCGCTGGTGACTTTTTTCAGGCAGGACAAGAGTTCGAGGACTCCGACGCAGCCGACCAATATCGAGAGCAACAACCCCATTGTGTCCAAGCTCCAACGAATCTCTCTCAAAGTCAATCAGTAGGATCTTTTTCCCCGGCGATTCTTCCTCTCATTTCGTTCGCAACTCTCTCGTCATCGCCGACTCGTCCCGTCGACGATTCTTCGCGTCCAGAGCCTGCTCGGTAGCCGATCGGTATCGGCCGATCGCGGCCGTCGTTTCTCCAAATAATCTCGAACACGGGCGCGAGTTTCGATGACGTCACAACACAGACTGGGCACATTCACAGGCTGTTCGACCGCCGATTGCATAACGGATCAGGTGGACACCCACGCAGCTACTCAGCCCGCGGTCGTTGTCATCACTGACGCGTTTTATCTTTACGTTTCCTTCGGCCCGTTCATTTCGCGGTTCAGCTCACGGGACGAGTTTCCCGGTTCTCCCGCATTCCCCTCGAATGACTTATTCGACGCGTCAAACTGCTGCCGATTAGCTACACCCACGCTTCCCGTTGCCGATCGAATCGCCGATCTCTCGTCACGTGGCGCGTTAGATCACCGAAAAAAATTAACCGGGCGACGAAACGCCTGGACGTTTGCAGTGCGCGGTCCGCGACGACGAACACTGGCTTTTATTTAGACAAGAGTTAGATAAAGCGCCACAGACGAGAACGAACGAGCCGAAGACCCAAACTACTCGGACCTCGACGGTACTCGAGGCGGCGGTCAAAGCTTTCAACGGACAGTTGCAGAATCGGATGATGATGATGATCGTCTATACGCTTGCAAAATCTGCCTTGCGGCCGCATCGATGACAAGAGAGAGAGAGAGAGAGAGAGAGAGAGAGAGGCAGAGATAGAGAGACAAAAAGCCCGAGCGGGGCTTTAAGGCTAAAGTTAGATCGCGGGTATATGTTTTTGTCCCTGGACCAGCATGTGAATCTGCATCTCGGACTATGCGTGTCCTTAAGATATGTACGCACTAGAGCATAAAACTTATTTATATATATATATATATATATATATAGATGTATGTATGTATGTATGTATGTATGTATGTATGTATGTATGTATGTATGTATATGTACATGCAAATAACACACGATCGATGAACGCCACGATAATTAACGAGACGCCTTGGACCAGTCTATTTGGCAGAGCCCACTCGCGGTGTTCTCATCGTCTGTAAACCAAAGAAGCGTGTATCGAGGATTGGTTGACGACGTCAGCATTGACCGTGAAAGTTTTGACTGATTCTCGATCTCGGACTTACACGATTCGGCCCAAAGATTAATCGAGTATTGCCTTCGTATAGAGGATGATTCGCAATTAGGTTTCCCATTGCGAGCAAAACGCTTCGTTTTTCAACGCCGTTGCACTCTGCATCGTTGAAATGCAAAGGAAATTCATTGCTTTTTTTTTCTCCATTTTTACTGGTATCCAAAATGTCTTTCGATACAGTTAGGTTGGAGGCCTCCGGTAAGGATCTTCAAAAAAGTTTAAAGTAGCTATGATCTGACGGGAAAGGTTAAAAAAAAGGAGTTAAAAAAAGTTTAATTGCATTCCAAAGATGCAAAATTTGATGTCATTTTTTTGAAAATGTCGTGCGATCAAAGTTGACCGAGATATTCCTGGTGAAAGAGTGACGCTGCGTAAGTAATTGCACAGTAGTTGGCCGGGTGCGATTTTTTTTCGATTGTTAAATCATAGACGAAAATGATTGAATCATATTTTCGATTTCCAAAGCGAGTATCCGTGTTAGTTATTTTTCACCGAGAAAAGAAAAATTTACGAAAAAAGAATTCACTCGTCTGAAGGTCGATTCCAACAGACCCTCTATGGTCGAAAGGGGAACCGGAATCGTGAATGCCCCTGTAGATATATGGAAAAAGGCGATTCTGAAGACCATCGATTTCGCGGAGAGTCCTCAAAATAGACAGATGTCCTGGTATTCAACATTACATGGATATAGTGACTTCAAAACGTTATTTTCTCGTATATA
The DNA here is from genome assembly GCA_951751655.1 of Ophion costatus. Classification (NCBI taxonomy): domain Eukaryota; kingdom Metazoa; phylum Arthropoda; class Insecta; order Hymenoptera; family Ichneumonidae; genus Ophion; species Ophion costatus. The sequence goes on along the minus strand of OX632356.1, from coordinate 53,349,015 downwards.
TATAATATAATAATATTATATTTTATTATAATATTAATAATAACAATACTAATATATATATATATATAGAACGAGAAACGCTTTTTGGTGACGAAATTACGAGAAAGAGAAAGGGAGAGAGAAGACGTCAAAAATTGGTAGCATCTCCCTCTTCATTCTGGCAGCCGTACCCGACCAGCACGTTACAGACTTCACAAACATTTCGCAACAGTACTCGAATATACTTTCGACCTGCGTGAGCACGTGCTCTCAATATCTCGAGCTCAATAACGCCTATGCACACCCGTCGTTTGCAGCCAAACCCAAATTATTTTGTGCCCTCTTTGCGGACGTTTTATAACTATTTGGATCACGTTGGGGCTGTAATACACGCTGATCAGCCTAGGGCAAATTATTGGCAAAGCCGACAAACGTCCCTCGTCCCGAATCGCCCGTGAAGCTTCGCGTTTGATTGGCGTTTATGCGTGTCTACACGAGGAGAGGAAAAACAATTCTTTGGAAATTGGCAGCGAGGAATAGAGAAAACGAGAACCGTAAAATCGGGGAATGTCGCGTTTGAGAAGCGGAGAGAGGGCTTTTCTACCGAAATTATTGTGAAAAACAGTTTTGCGCGATGAGAAAAATATGTTTTTGTTGCGCGATTTGCGGATAAGAGTAATTTGGTAGAGGTGGTTTTAATAATCGTAAGGGGACGGAATTCGTTCGTTTCGTTGGAGGTTAGATTATTTTGGTGGCGATATTTTTATTCTATATGAGGAACGGGGGGGGGGTGATAATTTTTGAGCATCCCGCTAGAGATATTTTACCTTACTTATTTTGTTAAAATGGGTATTACTTTTTTATTTTAGAAAGGGCGACAGAGAGACGTTGCATAATTTATGATGGTCGGAAACGTGCTTTAGGGCGAATTGAAGTAAATGACTATACGTACGATAAGCGGATGAATAAAGAAAAATTCAAAATAGACAAAATCATATGAGCTTGTAGATATAAAGAAATGCAAAAAACATGGAAAGTAAAAACAAAGTAGATATAAATACCACTGACATGAATAACTCATAAGTAAAGCTCCAGCAATCCAAATTTAGTATCAAAAAAGGAGAAGAAGTATTCAAGAATAACGGAAGAGTGAGTGAGTGAGTGAGTGAGTGAGAGAGAAAGAGAGAGAGAGAGAGAGAGAGAGAGAGAGAGAGAGAGAGAGAGAGAAAGGGAAATATTAGATGTGAAGTATTATATGCTGAAACGAGCTTTAATATATTTATGTATATATACATATACCTAAACGCTATACATGTGATAAGCGAATAAATAAAATAAAAATGAAAAATATACAAAATCATATCCCTAAGCTTACAAAAATGAAATAATATTTTAAAAAATTAAGAAAACTAAAAATTTTAATCAGAAATAAAAATCATCAAATCGTCAATAATTAGTGTAGCTCTCCAAAAATTAAAATAAAAAAAATTAATAAGGGAAAGAAATGTTTTAAAATAACAGAATAAAGACAGATAGAGAGACAGTGAGTGAGAGAGGGAGAAAGTGTGTGTGTGTGTGTGTGAGAGAGAGAAGAGAGAGAGAGAGAGAGAGAGAGAGAGAGAGAGAGAGAGAGAGAGAGAGAGAGAGAGAGAGAGAGAGAGAGAGAGAGAGAGAGAGAGAGAGACAGAGACGGAACGACCGAGAGAAAGCGAAAGAGAGGGAGAGACCGCGAGACCGAAAAAGGGTGGGGGGAGAACAAGGAGATAAGTATATTCATCATTCATCAAATTATCTCGTCAGACCCATCTCGTCGCCTCTATTTTATTCATCATAATGAGCTGTATCTCGCATCATTTATTTCCAAACCCTAGCCCGGAATACGCATTTCCACTTTCCATCCTTTTGCCTCCCCATTTTGAACGCGCCGCTTAACTTTCGTGGCACGAAACCTTCCGCATTGTCAGTTGGAATCTTGTGTTCAAGGTAAAACATTGTATCGGCATAGTTGGAATCGGTAGCAATCCAGGTTAAAAAATTCCAAATATAGATTGAGTGAGCGAATGCTTTCAAAGCCGGGCGCAAATGAGAGGATCAACGACGTATGGAGGAAAAGTCGTGGGCACTATCCGAAGGAGCCACGTCACCCGTTTCATTTTATTTTCGTTACCTCATCGCTTCACGGTCCAACGTCAGAAGATTATCGTCTTCTATATTTCCGATCTCTCTCTCTCTCTCTCTCTCTCTCTCTCTTAGTTATCCTAAAAGCTGGCGACGTTCCAACCCCGAAAAATGGCACGGCGAGCTCGCAAGCTCACGTCGCAGCCCCATCGAACGCACACTCGATGTCTTATATTTAAACCACTCTCCAGGGCAATACAAGACTCGAATGTACTAATGCGTATCACACCATACGATTATTTCCGAGCGCTCCGTCAAACACAAAGGAATGGACCCCACTGATTAAAAAAAAGCTTTATTGACATCAACTAAATGCGCTTGGTTGATTCTTTTTTTATTTGAATTAGCAACAATTTGAGTAAAATCAATGTTTTTGGTATTAATTCTACCATTCCGGAGATTCATTTCAAATGTGTTTATTTGAATTTCAATCAATTTATACTTATTGTTATCATTATTACGATTAGAATATTTGTTTATTTCAATCAAGATCTAGTCAACACCGTTTAGCAATAGAATCAAAGGCTTCTAATAATTTTCGTATTTGATATTATCGAATGAAAAAAATATTCAGTCGTATAGCCTAAATGGGTCTGGTTAGATTTTTTATTTGAATCAATTATAAAATTCGTAGACGTAGTACGCTCTGCCACCGGAGTGCGGCGCAGAGCTCGAGGCTTCTCGTGCAAGCCACTCGTACTCTGAGCGAGCATGCAACCGAGTCCGCGAAACGTATCGACGCACCACGTATTTATACCTCTTGCGTATACCGAACTGCTGTTAAGAATGTTGAGTCCCAAATCGCAAATGATGATAAAATTCTGAAAATTTGGTATGTTTTTGTATGAAGTATTTCAGAGGTCGTGTAAAAATTTCACGACAATTAGGAAGCTCGTTATTGAACAATTAACATTCACAAATTAAATGTTGTTTTATGGAAACTGATGTAACTTTGCAATAAGTTTTTTTTCGACCTCTCAATTTTATAATATCTACAATATACTGAAAGCAACGGAAACAAAACGAAGTTTATTGATAAATTTTTTTTTATTTCTTTTAAAAATTGTTCTTAACAAAATGTTAATTTTTTAATAACGAGCTTCCTAATCGTCGTGAAATTTTAACACGACCTCTTAAATACTTCATACAAAAACATATCAAATTTTCAGAATTTTCTCATCATTTTTCATTTCAACGCTTAAGGAGGTTGAAGTAATGATGATAGAACTATGAAAATTTGGTATGTTTTTACATGAAGTATTCAGGAGGTCGTGTAAAAATTTCATGACGATTAAGAAGCTATTTATTGAACAATTAGCATTAACATGTTTCATAGGAACTCCACATCCTTAATACAATATATTTTCTATGCTTTTTCACCATTGAGGATTGTTAACGATACGGATAAATATATATTGTGCATAAGGAAATGTGGTAAATTCCCTGATAGCCAATGAAAATACTAGTTATGCAAATACAACTTTTATTGGTTCGAAATGGCAATTGAATTTAAGACATATTTACTGTATGCGAATAAAGATATTTTTTTCTTTAAAAATATCTCCTATACGTCTAAATCAACAATGTATTTTGATCAGATCCGTATTTGCCGAATAGTCTAGATCAAGGAATGTTTGAAAAACAATTTAACATACCTATTTGAAACAAATAGAATTATAGTAGGCCGTGAGGCAACGAAGAAAATCTGAAATAAATCCTAGTCAAATCAAATAACCTTTTTCAACAGTGTAGAAGCCTAAATATGAAAATTGATGACAAAACGATGGGAGAGAGAGGGACGAAGGATAGACAGGCCCTGAGGATAGAAACAATCAAGAGCTTTTTTTAAGCTTTATTTTTGTTGCACACGTTTATGGAGTAACCCCTTATGCCATTCATTCGTTCGAGCCATACCAAACGTTGTTTGGTTTCTTCTCTGTGTTCTTTTTGTCTCTCCTTTCGTTTCGAGCGCGAGAGCCACGAAATTGCATCTTTTTCGGTAGCGATACAACACACGGGATAGGCTCCCTTTGCTTGCGAATCTTTCAAATTTCGTTTTTAACTTCCCTCATGTGTGTATACGCGCGCACCCGCGAGCGTTGTAAGCGCCCGAAATAAACATTTCGTCGACGCTTACAACGTAGGATGTGCGAGCGAAAATAAATTCGGGATGCATTTTCTCTATCTTACTCGGTTCCTCATCGTTTTCGCTAAATAAATAAATATATATGTGTGTATATATATGAATCAGCAATGTCTCAAAATCTATTCGTCCGATTTACTTTAAATTCGGACAGAGCATAGTTCTTAACGTTTCCCATCGTATAAAAAGATGATTTTTTTCATATGTTCATCCATTTGTTGACAACAAATAGTTAACGTAGTTTCTTTTTGGTCGAAAATCGAGCTTTTTCCTACAGCTTGCCATTCTAGTAACTTTCAAAATTCCAAAAAGGTATCCGGTTATACGAAAATTTCATTATCATTAATATAAAAATAATATTAATAAAATTAAAAATATATATACAATGTCATCGTTATTAATTACTAAAAGTAATTTCTTTCAATTCAGATGACCCTCTTTGCCAGGACCACCTACGCCGTTGGCCATGCAGCACTTTGCTTAAACAATAATACCTTCATTGTTTATTAATATTTTTCACTAAAATAGAAACTCAAACTTAGCAAGACTGTGCATCCATCGTGTGTAAAAACCCGACCTCGTAATTCTAATCTTTAAAAAACACTCTTTAAAAAAAATACTGAAAACCGACTTTGAGGCTCAGGCTTATGCAAACCCAATGAATTATTGTTGAACGATTCGTTGATTTTGGGGATAGTGCGATCCTTGAAATGGTCTTTAAATATAGATGCTCACGTTTATGTAAACGCGTTGTTGAAGGCATCAGGGTTTACATAATGATGAGGACCGTATTCGAAGTCGAATGCTCCAAGATCAATATATATATATATATATATATATATATATATATATATATATATATATATATATATATATATATATATATATATATATATATATATACATATAAACACACGGCCCTTACAATATCGCGCCTTGCTCGTAAAATACTTGTCGAGAATTAATATTATATCGCGTCTCGATGCTTCTTACGTTATAGGCACTTGTAGATTCACCAGAAGACCGCGAACGACCGGCGCTATCGTTACCTACTTTCAAAGTAGGTAACGTATATATATATATATGAGGTATTCCACGTGAATCTGGTGGACTTTTTCCCTGACACCCGCCAATTTGATTCATTTTTTTTAAATCTGATGCCATTGACTCTAAAAGACACCCTGATTTTTTTTACATTTTTCAAAACAACCCTTAGTCAAACATTTTTTTTCCAAAAAAAACGCCCTGATTTAAAAATCTGAAAAAATTCCCAAAAATGAGCGATTATATCTAAAAAATTTCAAGCTATCACCTGCAGTGGAAGTATAATTTTTTCTGTGCTGAATACGACTTCTATTGAAATTAACACCAGAACTTTTTGACTGCTAGCGAAAAAATCATACTTCCACTGCGGGTGATAGCTTGAAAATTTTTACATATAATCACGTATTTTTGGGAATTTTTTCAGATTTTTAAATCGGGGAGTTTTTTTCGGAATTTTTTTTCTTTCGACTAAGGGTCGTTTCGAAAAATGTAAAAAACATTCAGGGTGTCTTTTAGAGTCAATGGTACCAGATAAAAAAAAATGAATCGAATTGGCAGGGGTCAGGGAAAAAGTCCACCAGATTCACGTGGAATACCTCATATATATACATATCTATGCTCATGAAAATATTTATAGTGAGAATACTGGTGGTCCAGACCTCCTACGAGATGATGGTCAGACTTCAATAACCCAATGTTATTGAAGTCTGACCAATTGTGTCTCGGAGAGCACTCCGAGACACAATTGCGAGACTTTTATTTTCTGTTCTTAGGTTCGATTAATTTTCCCTAGCGCTATGGGGAGATTTTAACTTCTGTTTTTGTCTGAGACTTCAATTTATCTTTGTTTTAAGGTGGGAATTAATTATTTATTCTTTGGGTCAGCGTTTGAGGTTAAAATTAATTTTTCGTTTTTCGGGTGTGAATTTGAGACGATGAGGGATTTTTTATTATACAGGTTGAATGTTGCTTTAGTTTTGAAATGGAACTTAATTGTTTGTTTCTGAGGATAAAGGTTTTTTGTTCGGCAATCAACGAGGCAATTTTTCGGCTCGAAACGGCAAATTGGCCGACCTCGTACACTTGCTCTGAATCGAGGAGTCCCCGTTGTTTCACGCTTGTGCGAAACCGCGTGAGGCCTGAAAACTAGGGAGAAAACGATACGTTGGCGCTATTTCGGGGGATGATCGACGATCGGAAACTCGAGCGCTCCCGTAAATCTCCTTCTCGCGTGCGTTGCGCGTGCACGTGCACGAACGAGACGTGAAATTTTCGACAATTCGAGATTCAAACGTTAAAATTGGATTCTCTCTTGTAACCGAACCGGCCGAATTCGTGCATTTTATGCGATTTTTTTTCGCTTAAGGATGTTGCAACCAAATCGCAAATGATGATAAAATTCTGAAAATTTGGTATGCTTTTGTATGAAGTATTACAGAGGTCGTGTAAAAATTTCACGACAATTAGGAAGCTCGTTATTGAACAATTAACATTCACAAATTAAATGTTGTTTTATGGAAACTGATGTAACTTTGCAATAAGTTTTTTTTTTGACGTCTCAATTTTATATTATCTACAATATACTGAAAGCAACGGAAACAAAACGAAGTTTATTGATAAATTTGTTTTTATTTCTTTCAAAAATTGTTCTTAACAAAATGTTAATTTTTTAATAACGAGCTTCCTAATCGTCGTGAAATCTTAACACGACCTCTTAAATACTTCATACAACAACATACCAAATTTTCCGAATTTTCTTATCATTTTTTATTTCAACCCTTAAGGAGGTTGAAGTAATGATGATAGAATTCTGAAAATTTGGTATGTTTTTACATGGAGTATTCAGAAGGTCGTGTAAAAATTTCATGACGATTAAGAACCTATTTATTGAACAATTAACATTAACATGTTTCATAGGGACTCAACATCCTTAAAATGTTACAAACAGGGCCATAATATGATTTTAAACATTTCTTTCGGTGGTAGATATTTTTTGATATATTTTATGGGAGATTGCATGAGCGTGGAGAAAGAGGAAGGGTATATAACTTTACAAATTTGGTTGCTTACTAGAATTTTTTAAATAAAAAAAAAGGAATTGAATATTTTTCTCAAAAATTGATTTCTTGACAGGAATTAAAAAATATCGTCGATTTTTTAGTACAAAGAACAAAAACGTGTCATTTGTTCGGAATAAATGATTTTTGAAAATTGGCTGAAAAATATTGATTTTTAACACTCGTTGGCTATTCTCGCTTTCTATAATTTTTTGTTTTTGCGATTTTTTAAACTACTATCTGTAGTATTTTTTGTATTCATATGCCGCCGCTATTGCTATTTGTACTATTATTATTTTTTTACCGCCCATGACTATATTTGTGTGATGCAACCGTTACTGTTCCTATTCTTATATTTTACCATGATAATTGTTATTTTTACAATCACCATTTTTCACTACAAGTATTACTTTTTGTCAATATTATGATAATTATTTCTACTATTGCTGTTTTGTCCTACGACTATAATTCTTACTGACACGAGAGACTATAGTCATTCACTATATGATTCACTATGGCTGTTAACATTTTCCACTATTACCACGGCCGTCTTCACTATTACTATTTTGTCCCACGACTACTATTATTATTTAAAGACTGCATCCCCTATTTACTATAACTATGGATATAACTTTTTTCACTATTAGCGTGACTCTTTCCACTATTACTATGTTTTCCCATGGTTATTATTATTATCTGGTGACCAAATTCCTCATTTACTATAGCTGTGGCTATGACTATTTTTTTACTATTATCACGACTATCTCCACTATTTTTTCCCGTGACTATTATTATTATTTAGAGACTGAATTCCGTATATATAATATTCCTTATAACTATGACTATTATCATCACTATTATTTCTAATAATGTAACTGTTGTTTTTCGCTATTATTATTACCATTATTTCCTCACTGCGATCGTTACTATTACTAATTTTTTCACTATCGCGATTGCCATTTTGACTACTACGATTTTTCACTATTGCCATTCCTTTCTGGGCTGCAAAGATCACGATGAGCTCAGACGAATTTGCTTTGATTACGTCAGTCACCCATCATATCCTCGGCCCATCAACTGTTCGTTCCAATAGACGAATCTTTCGATACGTAACTTCTATTTGCGCACGGGTGTTCCCTCGTGGCAATGCTTCGAGCCCGCATGAATAGACAGGTCATCTTAAGCAGGGAGTGACGAAAATCAGGGAGAGTGAAAATCAAAGAGAGAGAGGGAGAGAGAGAACGAGTGCAAAGGCTGAATGAACGTTGGTCACAGGCGAAGCTCTCGCATAGTAAGCGTAGAATCTGGCACCAGGAAGTGTTGTGTCGGTCAAGTGCAAGGACCGGGTCAGAATGAGCGTCTCGCGATCGAGCGATCACTCATGCGAAGAATTGTGAATTGATGATCCGAAACGACAACAAAATTACCCACGATATTTAAAGCGAGAAATATTTTTTTCAATGTATCAAAGTCAGATTTCAGACTGACCAAAATCAATATTACGGAATATCTTACTTATTTTGTGTTGAATAAAAATGTACGAGAATAAATATCGATGAAATTCGAACAAAAAGAATACGTTTTTTGTTCCCATTACTTGTGAAATCTAAATAATTTCTGATCAGTTTTCCCAAAGCAATTTTTTAATATTTCAGAATGTCTTAAACAAATATCTCACTGTTACAAAATTTCTCGCCGCGCCGAATTATTTTGTGTGGAGTTAAAAATGTATGAAAATAAATATCTATGATGAGACGACAACTAAAGAAAAATATATATTTTAAACGTTTATATTCATTTCACTACTTATAATTCAATAATTTTCTATCCATTATTCCGAAGCGATTATTTTAAATTAAAAAATGGCAGAAAATTGTTATTGCAATATGAAAAAAATTTCGATCGGGTTAAATTATTCTGCGTGGAATAAAAATGTACGGGAATCGATATCGAAAGGTTACCCGGTAAAAAAAATGTTCCACATGCGTGTCTTTCATGTCCACTTCTTGCAAGATCTCAATAATTTTCGGTCAATTTTCCCGGCTTCATTTTTTCGTTATCTACGAAAAAATCTGGGCTCTTCGGCCCAGTTTCGTCCATTCATATAATTTCGTTGTAAAATCGCGATCACGTACGCCGTTGGTTTTTTTTTAATTCATGATTTCCCGCGAGACATCCGTCCGAAGCCGGTCCCGGATCGAAAAATTCCCTTTGCCTCTTCCAGTAGGCTCGTGTGCACCGAGCGAGCTATAAACTTCGCAGCTTGTCGTTTTTTTATTCGCTCTTCGTGCCGCTCCGAATACTTTCTTTGAGTGAGGAATTAAGTTAAGCGTGCTTTTTTTGGTTTGTGTTGTTTTTTTCTCATTCTCGCAGCTGGCTCTTGCAGCTTCGAAAAAAAATCAGCGTTTATTTGTGGAAACGTGCGAGAACGTTCGATGCATGTTTTGGACGGTGCCGGAGGAAAAAGTTCTGATAGAATAAATATGCAAATTACTCACTCGAGTGGCAGCAAAAAGATTTTAGTCATCGCAAAACACGAAGCGGGTTCATTGATTTTTTTCGTGATGCGTACGTGATTGTTACCGTCAGTTTATTTGATTTTCTAGTTACTGTTGGTATTACTTTTTACCGTAATGTTTTTATTATCACTATTCTTTTGCCACTTCTGTAATTGTTTTTATTATTATTGTCATTTTTCTACTACGGTCATTACTGTTACTGCGATTAATATTTTGTTACTGTGACTATTACTTTTCCTACGACCACTATTTTTTACTATTATTGTGTTTCACTATTATTTTGTTATCGCGATCGTTAATACTAACAACACTGTCTTTCCCACTATGCTCATTACTGTTAGTGTGAATATATGTTTTATCTCATAGGAATTACTACTTCTACCATTACTATTTTTGACTATTAGTGTTCCTTTTACTATTACTGTTACTTTTACCATTACTGTTGATTGTACTATTATTCTTACTATTATTTTTACTATTATTTTTACTATTACTTATACTATTACTTCTACTTTCACTATTACTGTTATTTTTACCATTACTGTTACTTGTACCATTATTTTATTATTACTTTTGCTATTACTTTAATTATTACTTTTACTATTACTTTTGCTATTACTTTTCCTATTCCTTTTACTATTGCTTGTACTATTATTTGTACTATTACTTGTACTATTATTTTTACTATTACTTTTACTATTCCTTTTACTATTACTTTTACTATTACTTTTACTATTCCCTTTACTATTACTTTTACTACTACTTTTACTATTGTCTCGATTCTGCTATTGTCTCTATTCGCACCATCACTATTTCTTTCACCAGTCACCTTTGCTTTATTTCAAGATTGCGATCGTAGGAAACGATGAGGATTCCGCATTTTCGACACGGCGCGACGAACAAATAAATATCTCATAGCTCTACTGTAAACGATGAAAATCGATTGGTCCGTCCACTATTCGTATTGCTTCCACGAGGCAACATTTATTACCCATCCAATTGACACGGACGTTTTAAACACACTCTGATAAATCATGCCTGGGCCAAAATAAATTATGTCACATTTCCATTAGCTCGCTTCGAACGAATTAAAACTCAATGTCCTCTTCCTTTTTAACATCGTCGAGACCTTACTCAAAAGTTCGGAAGGTTCGGCGTCTACGTCATCGCGGAGCTTAATTATTGAACCTGGTACACGGCGTTACCGTGTCAAGGTTGAAAACAAAGTCGAAACGAAAATGGAACGAAGCGCAAGGCCCGTGAGATTCAGGAGCCCCCTTTCTTCACTGGGGCTCAGCGAGTTAAATTTCGCGCAGTTTTGGGCAAATATATATATATATCTATATATATATATTTTTTTCTCAACTCAAAATACATCATTTATTTCAGGTCAATATTTTTTTATGTTTTATAAAATATAATATAATATAGTATATTAAAAAAGACACATCTTTTTTTCAACTCAAAATACATAATTTATTTCACGTTAAAAAATGTGTTCATATGAAATGAGCTATTAACAAAATATCGTATCGAATATAGCTGAAGGTTCGACGGATTTTTGAGAGGAACATGACCGTTTTGGCTGTGATAGGGCCGGGGCTACTACCCTGAAGAGAAAATTGACAAAAAGGAAAAAGCGATAGTGTTGGAGTAACGCTGCACCGTAATAATAACAATGTGTAATGTGTAATGAAATAAAAATTCCTTCTGATTTTCGCAATATCGCAACGTTGTGATATCGTCCTGAAAAAAGGGTGGACGAATTTTTGTTGGATTTAAAAATTGAAATATAAAAATTGGATTATGTAAAATGAACGGAACTTCGTTACTTTTCAGGGATGCAAAGTTTCAACGTGGACAGATGCAACCACATGCGAAAATATGCGAGAGAAAATCCGGCTAGAAATAGACAATGTTCTAGAAAAATTCATATCGTGCCTGGTGCAAAATATAGAGCGATATCGACCCCCCCCCCCCCCCTCTCGCCCCTCCCACTCTTTCCCTCTCTCTCTCCTTCTTTTTTCTATGTCATGACGTCACCTCATAAATTGGTTTTGTGTGAAGCTGGAGTTCATCCCAGTATTGAAGTTAGAGTAACTCAAACATGAGTTGTCATCGTTTTTATTGACAATGAGTGTCATACCTACTGTCGATAACACCCAATAATAATTTCAATTAGGATCGACCAACGAGAAATTCCACCTAAGCGACTTTACTAGGGCTCTGAAGGACTTGAATCCTGTTTGAATTCAATTAAATTGTATGGCCACTTTGGCAAAAAAAAATTAAGGAACGAACAAAGGCATGGTTATTATTCCTATAACGACAGAGACAGAATAATCGTTGAAATGCAATTATTGGTTTTTCTCGCTTTTATGTTGAGTACTGCCATGGCGTGTATCAAACTTTTTCTTGGCCCTTTTTTTGAAGACGCGGCTCAAGTCTGCGAAAAAATAATTCTAGACAATGGAACAAATGTCTCGCGTTGAAAAAAAAAATTCATTGAATTTCAATTCAAACAATCACGGAGTTCTATTATTATTTATCTCCGGTGACGTGGACTAAATTTCTCTTTATTCTGACCATTCTGTTGGCCCAGAGAAATAAGCTTTTTTCTTCAACATATACCACAATTTGGAAGGTGTTAATGTTTGCACTGTTAGAACGCAACGAAAATTCTTTTTTACGTTTAATTTTCCATATTTTTGTTATTATGGAAGATCTTTTTTATATATTCGTATTGGCGATCAGTGAATAAATATCTCCAAAAATGGTTGAGGGATTTTATTCTGCAAAATCTGCCAAAAGAAAGTAGAGGAATGTAGTAATATTATTTTCCATTGCATTCTAACGATACCAACTTCAACCTCATCCATTTCGATAATCGTCTTACGAATAAAGCTATGATAAATAATTGGATGAAAATTCTTCCTCTGTCAACTACCAATGTGACTATTTTTTTTCCTTATTGTAGCTCAGAATGGTATGGAAGATTGCATCGTTTGAAGTCAATAAAAATTATGTTTTTCAAGTTCTCAATTTAATATAATTCTATGCTGCTGTTTGAGTTGATACATTTTTTTCCAACTATTCAATTCAATAAAAATGAATGTTTTCAAATTTTCCAACGCAATGAGCATGATTAAAAAAATATATTATTGTCCAACTTATTAAAATTGTTTCTCTCAAAACACTTTATACAATAAGAACTATTGTCTTTAAATCACCCTATTCAATACCAATGTTTTTTCACTTCTTATATGGATAAAAATTCATGTTTTTAATTTTTTCAATTTAATGCGAATTCTATGAAAAAAATTATCGTCCAATGTAATAAAACAGTTTTCTTAACACTTAATTCAATGGAAACTAGTATCTTTAAATTTCCCAATTTAATGCCAATGCGTTTTTTCTCCAATATTCGCGAATTAAACAAAAAAAATCTTTCTCAATACCAAGTCAATAAAAATCGCTGCTTCCAAATTTCCCAATTCCATAGCAATGTATTTTTTTTCCACGAGGGTCCAATTTGGTGATATTTTGTTTTCTCAAATATCCATTTTAATAAAAATGCCTTTTGTCTAAGTTGCCTCGAAATGAATTTTTCGTAATTTTTCTATTCGTTAAAGTAACAACCATCCTTAGTTGCGATCTTTCTGTCAACGACTGTCACCAGCATCCCCCGAATTCGTCTACGCTCGTGTATGCGGGTTCTCGCGTATTTGTGTGTGTTTGTGATTGATGACACACTCGACTTACCGAAGCAGGAAAGATTTCTCTTTGGCTCGTTTAACGATAGATAAAAGTTTGTTCGTTTCGATGTCAATGCAATGTTTATTGGTCGAATTGACAGTACGAAGGGTGCAATTTTAAATGGGAATATTTTCAATTGTCCTGAGATGGAAATACGAGCTTCGATATTTTTGCAGCTATGTACATTTGTTTGTGTGCATGTATATCTTGTGTGCGTGTGTACGGTTGTGTGTATCACTCTTTCGCGACGTTAGAGCGATCATAAAACCACACAGGCCGTTTTTCGATGACTGAGGAATGCACCGAACTGCCACGTTGCCCTGTACAGCGATCGCAGTGGATAAACTCGATTTCGTGCACGACCAGCGAGGGGTGGGAGCTTCGATCAGGAGTCAAAATAGATCTTTACCAAATGCACGTAATCCTGCAAGCTCGAGGCCCAGCTCAGCTGTCGATTGAGAGAGAAACCGAGCTTTCGCGCCAGCGATTCAACGTCAGCGATAAAAATTATTAGGTACCGCAGACTGGACTGACATTTCGGCAAACTCTAATTAACAGTTTTTTTAAATAATTGTGCAAGGGTCTGCGCGAGCTTGAAAAATAAACTAAAAATATTTTCATAACATTTTTTTCTAGCCCAGGGTGTATATTTTACTTTGCAACAAAGATTTTGTTCAATTCCAAAAACTGAGCGAGTTTTGCCGATTTTGGTGAAGGTTCCGATCGCCCACTGCCCTACAGCGAACCGCCGTGGGGCAATTTTTTTTTGCGTGTCTCAAAATCTATTCGTCCGATTCACTCAAATTTGGGAGAGAGCATGGTTTACAATATTTTCTCCCGTATGACCCAATTTCTCATACGTTCATCCATTCGCCAATAACGAATTACTTAAAGTTTAGTAAAAGTTTACCATTTTTTTTGCGAAGAAATTATGAAAGTTTTTTTGTCGAAAATCGAACCTCTTTTCTCCAGACTGCCGTTTTCGTAATTTTCGAAAATTCAGAAAAGTACCCGGACATACGGAAGTTTTATTGTTATACTAAAAGCACATTTTTTATCTCTCAATCCAGATGATTCTAGCTGCCAGAACCGCCCACACCGAATGGCCATGCAGCAACAGCGGCACTCAGTACAAATGAAAAAATTTACCCTATTTATCAATATTTTTCAACGCAAAAAAACCTCGAACTTAGCGAGACTGTGTGTCAATGGTGTGCAAAAACCCGACCTCGTCGTCCCGATACTCTCGTCAGAAAAAAATATTAAAAATCGTCTTGTTTTTTTGGGCCCTTTTGGAAGTTTGATTTTCTATTGGACGATTCCACGTCTAGCGATAAAGTAAGCATCCTTTAAGGGGTTACCCACACTTGCGATTTTCAAAAAATCGATTTTTCTTATTGCATTTTTTTGAAGTATAAGTATCTGAGAATATGTCCTGAAAATTTCAAGTCGATCCGAACAAAATTGACTGAGATATGAGCGTTGAAAGGGAAGAATCCGTGAATTGAAGAACTGAAATTGAAACTTTAAACGCGTTTTTCTCAAAATGGCATTTGTGAAGTCGGTGACCAAGATTACTCGAACACTAATGAACCGATCTTCTTGAAATTTTGCAGGCTTATTTAATACATAAAAATGTAGTCTTTAATCGTTCGATTTTTTTTTCGAAAAAAAATTGCCGTTTCATAGCCAAAAAACGGCCGTTTTTTTTCGTTAAAATCGAACCATTAACTTTGACTGTCCGCCATTTTGTGAAAAATGAATATTTTTTAAAATCCTTCGATTAAAGACTAGTTTATACTTATATTTGACTAAATCCATCCGCATTTTTTTTTCAGATGATCCACTTCGCCGCAATGTTGGTCACCGCAAACCGTGTATATAAAAACATTATTTCATTGATGGCCATTTGCCACTAAAGAATGTAATATTTTTCAATAGAAAAATTACTGAAAGTTCTTCAAGATGTGTTCTTGAAGATGGTATATTGATCGATTAAAAAAGTTTTGTAGTTTTCTTTAAAAAAATTCATGGAAAAGGCCTTTTTGCGCTACAAGTGGGGGTAACGCGTTAACAGTCAACGACGAATTTAAAAAAAAGGCGAATCGAGAGACCCGGCGGATAAATCAAAATTTCGTGTTTCGTGTCTCGAGCACACGGCGGAACTCGGAGTGTCGCTATTTTTGGGCAGTGATCTAAATGAAGCTAAAATTTGGGCGCGTTTTATAAGGAGTGGAACGAAGTGTGGTTTTTGAGACGTGGCGCTCATTTCTCTCGTAAATCTCGGCGAGACCGCGAGAGCTGCTTTATTATTGCATATCTGCAGGATGAAGATATTTCGAGAGAGAAAGAGAGAGAGAGAGAGAGAGAGAGAGAGAGAGAGAGAGAGAGAGAGAGAGAGAGATCCAAAACAACTTTTCCATTGCTGTGTCTATCTATGCTGCCAAGTGGAGAAGTCTTCCCTCCCGCACTAGCCGCACCTTGTGACAAGAAGCAGTGAAAATCCTCGAGACGATTCGTCCCCACGTGATTTCATCATCGCTGCATTACGAAACGCCTATAAATAAATTTGAAACAAATGAAAAAAAAAACGAATTTGAACAACTTGTCTCGGAGACAATTCGTGAAACGGGAAATATCTACTCGCGAAATGAACTACTGTGTGAAATGAGATTGAGAACCGTTTTGGCAATTTAACACCGTTAACACCGTTTTGGCAATTCAAGGATGTTGAGTCCCTATGAAACATGTTAATGTTGATTGTTCAATAAATAGCTCCTTAATCGTCATGAAATTTGTACACGACCTCCTGAATACTTCATATAAAAACATACCAAATTTTCAGAATTTTATCATCATTACTTCAACCTCCTTAGGGGTTGATATAAAAAATGATAAGAAAATTCAGAAAATTTGGTATGTTTTTTAAAAGGTCGTGTTAAAATTTCACGACGATTAGGAAGCTCGTTATTGAAAAATTAACATTTTGTTAAGAACAATTAAAAAAAAAATTTTTTTTTAAATTATCAATACACTTCGTCTTGTTTCCGTTGCTTTCAGTGTATTGTAGAGATTACAAAATTGAGAGGTCAAAAAAAAGCTTATTGCAAAGTTACATCAGTTTCCATACGACAACATTTAATTTGTGAATGTTAAGGATGTTGAGTCCCAAATCGCAAATGATGATAAGATTCTGAAAATTTGGTATGTTTTTGTATGAAGTATTTCAGAGGTCGTGTAAATTTTCACGACAATTAGGAAGCTCGTTATTGAACAATTAACATTCACAAATTAAATGTTGTTTTATGGAAACTGATGTAACTTTGCAATAAGTTTTTTTTTACCTCTCAATTTTATAATATCTACAATATAGTGAAAGCAACGGAAACAAAACGAAGCTTATTGATAATTTTTTTTTTATTTCTTTTAAAAATTGTTCTTAACAAAATGTTAATTTTTTAATAACGAGCTTCCTAATCGTCGTGAAATTTTAACACGACCTCTTAAATACTTCATACAAGAACATATCAAATTTTCAGAATTTTCTTATCATTTTTTATTTCAACCCTTAAAGAGGTTGAAGTAATGATGATAGAACTCAGAAAATTTGGTATGTTTTTACATGAAGTATTCAGGAGGTCGTGTAAAAATTTCATGACGATTAAGGAGCTATTTATTGAACAATTAGCATTAACATGTTTCATAGGGACTCAACATCCTTAATTGTTCAATAACGAGCTTCCTAATTGTCGTGAAATTTTTACACGACCTCTGAAATGCTTCATACAAAAACGTACCAAATTTTCAGAATTTTATCATCATTTGCGATTTGGGACTCAACATCCTTAAGACGTTGTAGCTGATATTCAGACGAATCCAACGACCTATGATATCATGACCTTGAAATAATTTTTCACCCCAATATTTTGGGTTTGTTTTTGGCTGATTGGGTTTGTTTCGGTTTGTTTGGGTTTGGTTGGGTTTTTTTCGTCTTTCTAAAGGCAACGTAGATATTTGCGGTGGTCACGTTAAATGATCCACCCTGTATATATATATATATATATATATATACATATATATTGATAAATTTAGCCTTCCAGCAAAAATCTGCATGGTCCCTATCGATTCACCAAGCAAACGAATACCGTCCCACCTTGAAAAAAGAAGAAAGAAGCAAAAGAAAAAACGCACAACACGTATTTATATTTGGGTCATCGCTTTCGTGCCTCTCGCGCGACATTTTCATACGGAGAGCAATGCCATCCCGAATCGGTTGTTCGGTTTTGCGCGGCTATATAAATTCCTTGCGCAAATTGCGTCGCGTGCGCCTTCGCGAAGAAATCCGCGGCCTTATATCGAGACACAGTCGTTACAACCGTAGATGGGCCGGTCTTGATTTTTCGAATGAGCCTTCGCGAGATCGTCGAGAGAATCCATCGTTTGCAGATACACCGACCGCCTATAGCGCCGACAGGGCGTACAGGTACGGTGTTTTACTTTTTTTTATTATTTATTTACCATTTTATTGTTTTTACATAATTTTATTTATACATTTATTTTATATATGAGCTTACGTCCAATGTAACGTGAATTTTTATTATGAGTAATGTATATACGTATAGATATTGTATAACATACTGTACGTTTCGGTGTTTCTTCATTTATTTTCGATTATTTGTTTTCTTCATGTTAACAATTAATTGGTTTTTGAAAGGTTATTATGCATGTTCGATGATTTTTTTAAAATGTAAACATTTGTTTGGATGTCAAAAATTCACGAAGCTGCGTAAGAAAATTACGGAAGCACACTTTTTGATCGTCCGTAAGGAATAGCCCAGTGAATAGAGTGGGAAACGCTCAGACAGAAAAACTAGCCAACAAAGAATTATGTCTGACCGAATACCGATACTTTCTACTGGTTGTCGAAAAGAGCGAAAATTACGCTTCGCACGGCCGACGATCCCTTACAAATAATGTTCGTTTTTTTTTCGTTTTATTAATTATGCATCCTCAATGAAGTCGTTTTTCTAGTGTTAAAAATTAATTGGATTAAAAAAAATTCACGAAGCTGCGTAAGCAAATACGGAAAATATATTTTTAGAATAGTCGGTGAGAAAAAGCTCAGTGGATAAATGGAAAACGTTCAGACAGAAAAAATCACTACGTAGATTTCCGTCTGACCGACACTTTCTACTGGTCGTCGAAAAGAGCGAAAATTACGTTTCGCACGAGATACGTTCCCTGAGAAATAATGTTCGTTCATTAGAATCTGTTGTCCATCT
>OX632356.1:53282557-53325057 GCA_951751655.1 Ophion costatus | reverse complement strand
GGGTTGGCTCACGTGTGGGTGAGGGGGAGAGGAGAGCACACTTTTGCTGTATTTCCTATTGTATGCGTTCGCAATTTTCATGTCGTCATATATATGTATATATATATATATATATATATATATATATATATACACGTGACTGCATGAAAATTGTAGATATACGTATATATTTACATTTACAATACACGTATAGATTCTTGTGTGTGTATGTGGATGAGTGTGTGAATATACGTATATATATGTATATGTGTATATATATATATATATATTGTTATATTCGCTCCAAGACGTAAGTTATGATAAGCTTTCTGGAAATATTTAAGCGGCGGCATGCTGCCAAGCTCGTAGAGTAGCTGACATAGTATGCTGTGCCGTCCTATGTGCAGATCGTATGTTTTACATAACTCAAACGATAAATACATATCGTGATGGACATATGTGTGTGTGTGTATATATATATATATATATATATATATATATATATATGGGGTATTCCAGCCTAACCCACACAATTATTTCCCTCACCATCGTTTGTCAAAGATTTCCGTAGGGAAAACCTCTACTCCTGGTGTCAAAAAAACCTATTTTTTTTTATTTTCCCTCACCCCTTGCCCTTCTGCGGGTGCAGAAAATCGAAAAGTCCGCTTGGGCCCTTTTTTGAAATACTAAAAATATGTAGATTCATACGTTTTAGACATGTTTTGGACATTTTTCGTTGATCCTTAACTTGTGCTTCCGATATTTACGGTTTTTTAAAAGAAATTTCGCTTTTGGGGATGGTCATTCGACAGTTTGGAAGTCAGAAGAGCTCACTGGAAAGTAGGTCTAGGATTAGCGAATTTATTACTATCATTAAAAAAGTAACGAATTATTTTATTTCCAATTTCTTTTCAAAACCATTAGGGAAACTGGGGAAAGAGCGAACATTTTTTAATGACTTTTTCGGTCTTCATATACATCCCACCCGAAATCAATTTAATCTGAAACCACGTTTTTAAAGTTTTTTTTTCACTTTCAACACCGATAAAAGTATGCTCCCAACTTCCAAACTGTCGAATAATCATCTGCAAAATCGAAATTTCACTTTGAAAAATAGTAAATGGAGAAAGCACACGATGAGCTTTGTGAGCTTTTCTATTTTTTGCTCTCGCAGAAGAGCAAATAGTGGGAAACAAATTTGAAAAAAATTACGTGTTTTTATGATAGCACGAATAAGGTTTTTCACGATCCAAGACCTTATTCGTGTTACCTATTTTGAATAGGTTTGAATAGATTCAAAAACTTATTTTGTAAAAAATAGCATTAGAAAAATAACATATGAAGTGATTTTACTTTTTGACAAGTTTTTTATGATTCACCACGTCCCATTTAGTTGTGTGGATACAGATTATTGTATTGATGTTTGTCGATTGAATACATATTAAGCTAAGACGCAAATAAGTTTTTAGGTGCCAATTATCGTCTGTTTGAACATTATGACCGAGTTAGTACCTAATTTTGGGAAATTTTCCAAAAAATCATACCTACCATGACAACTTGAAATCCTTAGATTTTGGACTAAGGCATCCTGAGTTAGATATGTTCCTAACGAGGTGACCTATCGCCCCCTTAAGGTTATGCATCGACCTTTCTAACACCATGTATATATATATGCATATACCGGGTGTGGCATTTTAATCTTTCACCTAATGTATCTCGAAAAATACTGCTCCGATCAAGTATTGCATGTAGTGAAACTTTTAGTGCTCAAAGGGGGGCGTTCAAAAAAAATGTTAATCCTGAATTCAAAACGGCCACGCCAAGATAGCGCGCATGTTTTTCAAAAATTGAAACATGAATTTTTTCACCAAAATATATGTCAGTTTAAAACTAACAACTTTTGTAGAACTTAAAACAAAATTAAATTCATAATTTTTAGGTTAGAACGCCGTTTTTGTCTATTTTAGAGCTATAATTAGAGTTAAAGTCTAGGTTTGATTGACAACCCAAACAAACCCAAACAAGGGTTACGTCACTGCGGCTCGTCATTTCCGTTATATAATATTCAAAATAAAAACATGTCGGTCATCTTAACGTCACCATTTTTTATTTTGGAACTTTTTTCTGACTATCCCCTTTTGAACCCTGAAGGTTTTATTATACTCGATACATGATTGGAGCAATTTTTTTCGAGATAAATTGGGTGTACGATTAGTATGGGACACCCTGTATATATGTGATTTTATGCACATCTGTATATTGAGATAAGTCAACGTGCGGTTAATATACACGGGGTTCGCGGCTTTGAAGTTTCAGTTCAACGTTTATCACGAAAATCGCAACTTGATACGTTATATATAGCTCGTAACGACTAATCGGTTTGTCGGAAAGTATTCGTGCTCGGTGTTGATCGAGCGAGAAAAACACACGTGTTGCTAGAGCTCTCGATGTGTACTGGGAGTCGACGGTGAGGGAAAAAGCCGCGCAACGGTCTATCAATCACGATGGGTCTCGAATCGTCGGGTCTGTATAATATTTACGCCAGCGCAAATTTGGCACGCCAATTGATACAACTACATCAGTGAATTTGTGAATTTCATTCGAAATATTCTTCGCCCGATATTGAACGGTAGCCATCGTTAAGCAACTCACGGGAAAGATATTAAAAAATTATGAAAAATGTAGTTGGATCCTCGGAGCTTTTTTGAAAATTAAAAGGAAAACAATCTGTTTGAACAAATCTTGAAATTACGAGTAATTGGCCGATAATTTTTTCTCACGTTAGTTGTTTTGTCTAGATAATAATAAATTAATAATAAAATATTAAATTATATATTAAAAATAATATTATATATAAATAAATTATATATTACATAATAATTATTAATTAAATTAATAATAAAATATGAATATAATTGAAAATATTAATAATAATTAATAATAATAATATTATTAATAATAACAATATTAGTAGTAGCAGTGGTGGCAGTAATAATAATAATATTTATGATTATTATTATATGGCATAGTAAGAGAATATAATTATTAAATTATGAAATAGTGAATATAATCATGTTGTTGCACAATAAGCTTTATATAAAACAATATAAATATCATTCTTTAAATATGCAATTATATTCAAGTCTGGAGAATTATATGAGAATGAATAAAAATAATTTAAGACTATGGATGGATCAAAAATATTTATTTGAAAGAACAAATGTTATACAGAATTAAAAAAATTATATTTGATGATGGATCACGTGATAAGATAAATAAAGGATAAAGGACAGAGTGATAGTAATAATGAATAATTATAATGAATTTAACTATTGTGATTATTACGAGACTATATAACATAATTATATAAATATTCATCATTACGTTGAATTAGATATAATAATATAATCGTAACACAGTATAATTAATATTGTAATATAATGTCACGTAAGCATGAATTTCTTTTTGTATACATTTATCATCGCGTATGGCGAAGTTATATCAAAGTGGGATTTAAAGAGTTATAAAAAATATATTAGAATATTTTCGAGTGAGCATGACGTTTTAAGATCAACAGAGAACGAAAAAGTCGTTACAATTTTAATAAAATTTATATATTTATATAAGATTTGAGCAGATTATTATTGCATGACATGATATAATTAAATAATTTATTAATAAACTTGATAGTAATTGAAATAAACATCAACATTTTTTAATAGAATTATTTTAGAGCATAAATATATCAAGATACAGACAAATGGTGCAAGAGTACAGAAGAATTACAGTTACAATTACAATACAGACCAATATATTAAAAATCGAAAGAAAAAATGTTATAAAGAGTATATCAGACAATCTTTGAGTATGGATGACGTGATAAGATAAACAGAGGACGCAGTACCTTGCTCGGTGGTAATCCAGGTGGCGCCCAAGTCAAGCCCCGATCCCTCGGGTCGAAGCCCACGTGATTATTGGACCCTTCTCCCTTGAGGCCAAGCCTGGCCCTCACGGAGACCCACTCCTCGTGGCAGACGTCATGAGCCTCTCTCGGACATTTGCAACTCGTGCAATTTTTCCTGAGTTCCGAAAAAAAAACACTTTTTATTATTGAAAAATTCAAAAAAAGGAAGTTTCAAGAACTGACAGTCCGAATGGGTGTCTCGATAAAACGTACTGCATTCCTAACGAACGTAAACGAACGTCTCGTCGATCGAGTACATGACTAAGTAATTTAGCAATAATTATTTCGGTGCGGAAAAAAAAAATTTCGATCCCAATCGAGTTTCGGCGCTTTGAGCCTTATTGGCTGCACCGCCAGGAAAGAATTAATCAAGACTAAAGTACACCGCTGGCGGGTCCGATTGGAATCACCTTTGGCAGCATGTACGTGTGCTCGGTGCTGAGGAATAAATATTTGCTTTCTCGCTCCACGCACTCACACCTGTATACGGAGGTCTCGTTAAAGCCTTGAGAAAAAATCGTGATCCCCCGTGTCTCGTGCGCACACGATCCAATGAGATGCTTTATTGCTCGTCCCTTCGGGTGTAAAACATTTGGGAATGGCTCGGCTCTTATTTCTTTCGACAAACTTCCAATTAAATTTTCTCTCGCTCTTCCGTAACTTCGATACTGTCATTGCAAACATTATCCTCACCAACAATTGCCAAAGAACGCTGAGAACGATTGTTTGGAAATTCTTTAGTTAAGTTACTTTTCGAAAAAATAAGCCAAATATTTTTTTGCTATTTTTTCATTTATTGGGTTATAAATGATGATATTCAGTCGGAGGAAGCTAAAGTTCACGCCCTCGTGAAAAGTTATGGGGTTTTGAAGTTCACGGAAACACGTGATAAAATAGGGCACTTTCGAACATTTCGACACCTTATGGGGTTTGTTTGGGTTTTTGAAAAAATCGAAATTATTTTTAACGATTTTTCGTTCGTAAAAAAATTGTTAATGAAAAATTGCAGCTTCCCCCGACTGAATTATTTATTTCCCAATAAATGAGAAAATAGCAAAAAAAACATTTCGGAAAAGTCACCTGTTTAAAGAATTACCGATTTTTTTCTCTTAACGAATTTATGTTTATTATTAATTATTTGTTTATTTTATGAAAATCTGCATTTTTTTAAAGGAAAGATTTCTTCACCATTTTTGAGACTTAGGGTAGGGGAGACCCGGGCATAGCGAACAGCCCAAGTCGCCCCAAGCAAATTTCGATTATTTTTTTTTATTTTTATGAAATTTATACTCCATGCTCTTTATAATATTATCTAGGACGTAGCATAGGATTTTTTGACTGGATGCCACCTTAATTTTTTATTAATTTCCTAACTAAATATTTTGGTAAAATCCAAAGTTATTTTTTCAAACAGCTGTCATTTGGACAAAAAAATTGTTACATTTTTCCCCTCTACTATACTTTAACTATTGCCGTTTTTCGGAAGAAATTTAATTTTCTTTTTTTCAGACGATATCTGACAGAGAAAAAATTTCATCATCGGCAAGGATTTTCCACAGGGTCCTACTAGACGACGTATGTCTCCCCCATTTTTTCGTTCTTTTCATGTGTTTTTTTTAAATTTGTTGATGAATCTAAAATGTATTGTTGAACAGAAAAAAATTATTTTGTATATTGGATAGTCGCGTCAAATTAAAAATAAATGTATACATTTTTTCCGAGCGCCTAGGTAGAGTAGCCCCTTTAATGATTTTGCAAAATCATTTGCTATTGAAAGATACATTTTTAACGTGGTTCAAAAAAAAATAGGTTAAGTAAGTAGGTTAAGTTAGTTAGTAATTTTTTTATTAAGTTGTATTTTTCATTACAAAATAATTCAAAATGACAGCCATGTGACACTGTCCTTTCTAAGCCGAATCAGTTAAACAATCTTATTATGTACAACTACAATTACTTACTGATCCTAAAGAAAAGGAAGAAAAATAGAAAATTAGAGAAATTATACGCTTTTGAAATAAACATTTCTAATTTTGACGGATTAAAAAAAAATCTTTTGTAATGGAAAAATACTTTTTATTAGGTGATTAAAAAAAAAATTAAGTGTGATTAGTACGGAATTTTGCTAATAAGATATATTTTTCGTTACAAAATAACTCAAAATGACCGGCATATGCTATTGTCCGTTAAAACAAATCAGTTCAAATATTACTATTATTTATATTCATAATTTCTCACTGAACTTAAACAGAATGGAGAAAAATTGAAAATTGAAGACGTGATACGCTTTGGAAAAAAAAGTTCAATTGAAGACAATTTTTCAAAATATTTTGCAATTATAAAGTCCCTTTTCATTGATTTAGAAAAAAATTAAGTTTGGTTAGTCGGCAATGGCGTTATTCAGTTGTATACAAAATTTGATAAAAGTTGGTCAAATAATTTTTGCATAACTCGACCGTCCAATTTCCAAAATCCAGTTTACAGAAAAACGCGTTCAAAGAGTTCGAATTCCACTTTCAAAACTTCGGAATTATTCGGAATGTCGTACTAATATTATATGGGGAAAAAAATTAAATCGTTTATAGTTCTAATTAGATTTTGCGTTTTAGAAAAATTCTCGTTTGGACGAATCGGGACATCAATAAATTTTCCTTGCTCATGTAAGATGGTAAAGGGTACACGGTACCCTTTTATGCATGAGTCGATCGTATAATCAGTGAGATGCATTTACGGCAGACATTTATTGTGATTCTACTGCCGCACCCTTCCGGATGTCAGCCCAAGGCTGCGACTCGCGAGAGTCGCTCTTTCCAACCCCTTAGTAAAACTAATGCGAAGGGGTGGCCGCTTCTCGATCTTTTTTCTTTCACCCCTTGCAGCGCAGCGTGAAGCTTTTTCCATCATCGCGATACGATATTCGTTTGCCCATTTTACGCTGTGTCGTGACCGCCGATCCTTCGACCAAGCACTTCTAAGGTTTTTTATTTTATCACCGGAATTTCATTTTTCAAATAATAATGACATAATGATAGTGATAGCAGTAAAAGTTACAGTAGCAGTAGTCAACTTAGAAGCGGGAATAATATTAATAACTGTAGTATAATCATTACAATTGTACTAATAATTATTATGATAACTATTATTATCATGCCATATTATTATCTTATGATATAATTATATTATATTATGGTAAATACAATCATATTATTTTTGCACTATACATTATATTGTGCAATGTTATAATTACGACAATAAGGTAAAAAGGCATAATAATAATAAGAGATCGTCTTCAATTTAATGACTGCATTTTTTTTTAATTGCGAGATCAAAAGAACGAGAAGAAAAATAGCAGACAAATGGATTTACCCCGTTAAAAGGGCTTAAGTTTAAAATTGCCAAAATACCATTTTTTTATTTGTCGGTTTTATAGCCTAAGATCTTAACGTCAATTTGCAACGGATATTTTGCAAAATTCACCCACTGCGAACTGCCCCACCGCAGCTACTATTTTTTTTCCTTTCCTTTTTTTTCTCAAAACTCTATAGTATAAAACGGAGTAAGTAATTCCCGTCTCAAAATCTATTCGTTCGATTTACTTTAAATTCGGACAGAATATAGTTTATAACATTTTCTATCCTACGACCGGATGATTTTTTCATATGTTTGTCCATTTGTTAAAAACAAACTATTAAAGTTATATTGTCTTTTCTCGAATATCGAACCTTTGTTCTAACCCTTGCCATTTTCGTAATTTTCAAAATTTCATCAAAGTATCCAGTCATACGAAAGTTTTATTGTTATTCCAAAAGTGCATTTTTTAATGCATCATTTCAGATAACCCTAGTTACCAGACTAGGTGCGGGACACTTTGTTTGAATAATGATAACTGCGTTGTTTATCAGTATTTTGCAACAACAAAAAGACCATGGATCAATTGTGCGTAAAAAAATTTCGTCATCCAAATACTCTCATGAGAAAAAACACATCAAGGCCTTAGGCCACAGTAACGGGTATAAAATCATGTGCGAATTTAACAATTTTTTTACGTATGAAAAAGTGATTCACTCTTAAAATTAAATAAACATCTATTTAGTATGAATATCAAGCTGTAAGAAAATATTTTTTTTTTTCGATGTACAGAATGGCCGACTACTCGAAAATTCTCGAAACAGCTTTTTTCCAATTGGCGTGACAAATAACTTCAACAATTTTCACTCGATTTACTTCAAATTTAAAAGTTTTTTTCCTAATTGTATTTCGCAGAGAAGTACGTACGGAATTTCTGATTAATCGAAAGCTTTTCATTCTATGAGCAGTTTATGAGCAGTTATAATGAAAATTTTCACTGAAGATTCATTTCTTAAGTTCAAATACCTACAACTTTTGAATAAAACAATATTTTTTAAACTCCGTACGTACTCCTCTAGGTATTCAAATGTAGATTAACCAGAATTTTTGTTTTTTGTTATAGGTCAAAAATTGTGGATGCTAAATGTCACGCCGCGGAGCGCCTAAAACAAAGATAACAAAAGAAAATATTCGTAGTCGGCCATTATGTACATCGAAAGAACAAAAAATTCTAACAGCTTGATATTCATACTAAATCGATGTGTAATTAATTTTATGAGTGAATCACTTTTTCATGCGAAAAAAAATTGTTAAATTCGCACATAATCTTATACCCGTTACTGTGGCCTAGGGCCTTAAGGATGGTGAGTCCCTATGAAACATGTTAATGTTAATTGTTCAATAAATAGCTTGTTAATCGTCATGAAATTTTTGCACGACCTCCTGTATACTTCATGTAAAAACATACCAAATTTTCAGAATTCTATCGTCATTACTTCAACCTCCTTAGGGGTTGAAATAAAAAATGATAAGAAAATTCCGAAAATTTGGAATGTTTTTGTATGCAGTATTTAAGAGGTCGTGTTAAAATTTCACACCGATTAGGAAGCTCGTTATTGAAAAATTAACATTTTGTTAAGAACAATTTTTAAAATAAAAAAAAAAAAAATATCAATAAACTTCGTTTTGTTTCCGTTGCTTTCAGTATATTGTACATATTCTAAAATTGAGAGGTCAAAAAAAAAACTTATTGCAAAGTTACATCAGTTTCCATAAGACAACATTTAATTTGTGAATGTTAATTGTTCAATAACGAGCTTCCTAATTGTCGTGAAATTTTTACACGACCTCTGAAATACTTCATACAAAAACGTACCAAATTTTCAGAATTTTATTATCATTGGCGATTTGGGACTCAACATCCTTAAAAATCCACCGGTTTTTCAGGCCCCAAAACCAAAACCCTCCAAAGTACTTTCTCCCATACACTCTGATCGGAAAAAATTCATCACCGTGAATTTATCGGGCTCCTTGAATGAAACATTTGTATTTGATTTACCCGCGAGTGTATGTCGGATCGAACGAATCCTTGTTTTTCGTGTATACGAGATACGAGGACGGAAGAAAAATAAATGTGCGACGAGGTAGAGGGGGGGGGGGGGGAGTTCGAGACGAATCAACGGAGGGGACGAGCACGAAACGATTTCACGAGTCGTCGCTGTGCGACCGGAAATATTCGACGCTTTGATAATGTCAACGTGGCACTTGCGGAGTTAAACTTGGTTGATTCGAGCTCGTAGAGGAAGTCGTGCGGAATATAATAGCCGGACGAAGTGCCGCGGATAGAAAATGCCAGCGAGTAAGAGAAGGAGAGAGGGAGGGGGGGGGAGGAGAGGGATAATCCACTGCGAAAATGAGGCGGTAGCCTTTTGATAGCTGGAGACCCGAGAAAAATTATATACTGGTAATTGCGAGACTGCATGGTATTGAAGAAACGACCACAATAGGTCAAAAAGGGTTCGCTGTTCATTCTCAATCGATAAATGTCGCCTGTTAAATGTTACCGCACTCAACATTAATGAAGTTATTGACTATTCTATTATGAAAATTGCAACAGCATGCGAAACGTACGACGCAGTATTTCTAAAAGGGCTTCACCGTTTTTCATCACTTTCTGGTACGTATATATACAGGGTGTCCTGCTATGAACGGATAATCCTGCAAGTGTCGATAGGTCAGACCATGTCCTACCATATGCTGCAATTTCACTTTAGCAAAAATCCCACGGTCTTTGAGATTTTGGGCTTTGCGTTATTTTTTGAAAAAAAAAATCATCTGCTTTTGGTTTTTCGCATGCCATTTCTACGAATGATACGAATCGACAACAACTAAACAATTTTTTAAAGTAATTGGCACGGTATGCGTGGTACGTTTTTTTTTACAGCGCAAGCTATGAACTTTAGATTTTCGAATTTGGATTGTATGAAAACTCTGCAGACGATCTTTTTTCATAAAGTTTCCTTAACATTTAAGGTTAAAAGAAGACTTTTCTAGATAAAACAAATAACCAAGAGTATTTTTTTTTTAATAAAAAAAAGTTCAAAATCAAAAAAAGGTCAAATAAAGTTATCATTTGTAATGATGGCATGGGGAAAACCAATAGCAGATGATTTTCATCGAGAAAAACGTGGGACGTTTACTAAACTAAAATTCCAGCATACAGTGCAACTTGATCCGACCTAATGACAGTTGCAGGATTATCCATTTATAACAGGACAGCCTGTATATATATATACATATATACATACACATTAGACTGATTCAAAAGAAATTTTTTTTCTTTCTGGATTCTCGTGCTATTGTTGGGCACTAATGAAAGAAAATTTCTCTAAAAAAATGGGCGCCGACACTCAATTTTTAGGGGTGGCTATCTCGAATTTTTTGTGTTTTAATTTTTTTTAATGAACGTATTGCATTTAAGCATAGTCATGGCTTCGGATTACGGATAAAAATCACATCCAGCAGCTATTGCGCAACAAAAATTAACTCTGACAATTTGAAAAGATTGCAATATTCACAATTCAAATCCCGGTAAATCAATAATGGCGTTTATACTACTCTCGTTATTCATGAAGATTTATTCATACGCATTAACATTTCGCACTTTTTACGAAAAATTAAATTCTAAGCTTTTATTCATAAATCATGTATGTACATTTTCAAAATGCTACACTTATATAATATTTTTATTATTTAGTTCATTAGAGGGTGGAGAAAGGCACTAGAGGGAAAGGATTTAGTAGAAGAGATGTGTGAAGTTGCGGGGAATTTTGAGAATATAGCGAAGAAAAAGGAATCAGGGGATCCGAGATAAGGAAAGCGAAAGAAGGCACGAAAGCGGGGAAGGAATGTGTATGAACGCAAGAAGCGCTACGATAATAGGATTGAGGTTTGATGATTAATAATAAGAAGCCTTGTAAAGAAAGAAGGAAAGCAAGAAAGGAGCAAATGTAAAAAGCCCGCAAGGGTGTACATGAAATAAAATATTCTGTACTATTACATATACATTCATTATTTAGTTCATTATTATTATCAGTTTTTGTTAAATTATCGATGATAAAACAAGTCGTCATAATAATAAGGTATTATGTTTTATTAAATAGCGTTTGAAATATTGTTTGGACTCAATTCATTTACCGATTCATAATAATATTTTCGATTTTGTTTTCTAGGGATTCAATGTGTGTGCGATACACTTTTCTTCGTCGCAAAACAGCTGTGAAACATACTATTTCCTTTATTTATTCTATTTCCGGTACAATCTAATACCATGATCATATTTATTGAGTAAAATCATGAAAAAAATAACAAAAAGTCGAGATCGCCACCTCTAAAAATTGAGTGACCGCGCCCATTTCTTTAGGGAAATTTTCTTTTATTAGTGCCTAACAGTAGCACAAGCATCCAGAAGGAATTTTTTTTTTTTTTTTTAATCAGTCTAATATATATATATATATATATATATATGTGTGTGTGTGTGTGTGTGTGTATGTATATATTTGTCTTTTTCCACTACCTGCCTTGTCATAACAATTTTCTCGATTGCATACGCGTTTACGTGACGTTTGAAGCATGTCCGACTACTTTCGTATAATTTGCCATAACGTACATCGTGCACTCCGCTCTCAGATAAAAATGACAGTTGCATACCAGGCGGATTTTTTTTTTAGTGCCCACACGATTTTTCATTTCGCAAGTTGAGAATCAGCGGTCTTTATCGCAGTATGTGGGTGATGTGCATAAAATAACCGATCAAGATTTATAGCTCTGAATTCTCATTAAAACCTACTTGTATATTTATTTCCTCATTTATTTACCGGTTCTCTTATTCACTTACCTATATTCTTATTTATGTATTAATATCGTTGTTTATTTATTTATTCCCTTATCTGTTGACTTATTGTCTTCTTCAATTATTAATTTTTTAATTCAGCTACGTGTTAGCCTACTGATTTGTTTGTTCCGTTATGTGTTTTTTTTCATTTTCTTATTTATTTATGTATCCGTTTATCCAATCATATATTAGCTTACTCAGCAATTTGTTCGCTCGTTGATCCTCTGCCGATAGAATATCGCACTGCGATCCTTCAAGTTCCTAAATAGTCACTGCCCAACGAATTGGTATTACTCCTCATCGTATCTTTTTTCCTACCCACTTTATTGAATAACAGAAGAGAGTACCGAAATAACGGAAAGCAGCAACAAAAGAATCTCGCGAGAAATGATCCCGGTCGATTAGTACAGAAGCAAAGAATTCACGACCTTGCGAAATAGCCTTTGAAAAACATACATCTTCCGCAAGAGAAAGAATCATTTTTAAAAATCATAATAATACGATGCGAAAGAGGGAGAGGGGAAAAAACGCAAAATCACTTTGCCGAAATGTCGTGGTCAGGGCTTACAATTATAAATTGCACGAATCCTTTTAAGGAATGCATGTAACAAGATAAGTCGAACGTCAAGGTCTACGAGTATGAATATATTTAGGTACGTGTTATATATACAGGGTGGCCCGAATAGTGACGTTCAAAAGGAAAATCCAAATATGTTCGATGTATATTCCACGATCTCTTTGAGTTTTCCTAAAAATAAGCTTTTTTGTGTTTTTCTCTTTCAAGTATATACTTTCCACGCGATGTTTTTTGCTCGTCTTGTCGTTATGAAGTGCACTGTTGAGCACTAAGTAAATGACCAACTGAACACTAACGTAAATACCTTTGATATTGATCAGAAGTAAAAGAGACCAGGTTTGAGCTGTACTAAAGCGCCAGAGGGCACTACGCAATTCCAGCTGTACTAAACCGCCAAAGGGCGCTACCCAAGACTAACTGCGCTAAAGCGCCAAGCAGCGCCACGCTAACCTGGCTGTCAGGCGGTGCCACGATCGACTGACTGTACCAATACGCCAGAGGGCGCGACGCTTGACTGGCTTTACCAAACCGCTAGAGGGCGCGACGCTAGACCCGCTGCGGAAACGCCAGGCAGTACCACGCTCGACTGGCTGTACTAAGCCGCCAGAGGGCGCCACGCTAGACTGGCTGTACTAAGCCGCTAGAAGGCGCCACGCTAGACTGGCTGTAGTAGACTGGTCTCAATGACGCCTAATCGCTTTCATAAACTTCTAAGAGGAAAAAGAGAAGATAAAAAATAAATAAAAAACGATACTACAAGAAAACTCGAAAAAAAAGTAAAAAAATGTTTTTCCCTCGGAAACTAAAAAAATTGTAGAACATTCATGGGGGTGATTCGTATAGATATTGGTACACGCATCTAGATTTTCTTTCCGGATGCTACTTTTTAGACTATCCCGTATATACACATATATACACACACACACACACACACACATATTTATATATATATATATATATATCAGAGTACCCAACATTATTTCACTGGATGCTAAATGCGGGTAATAAGATTTGCGAACGGCCGAGGTGAAGCTGAGAGACAACTGTGATGACCCAGACCTCATTTTCAATAACGATGTGCATTTGCATTCGAAAACTTCACCGAAAATAATACTAGAAATATATAATCACGGCAGCAATCATTTCTCATCATTCGGCTCA
This sequence comes from Ophion costatus, assembly GCA_951751655.1. NCBI lineage: Eukaryota > Metazoa > Arthropoda > Insecta > Hymenoptera > Ichneumonidae > Ophion > Ophion costatus. Next base: position 53,311,137 of record OX632356.1, on the reverse strand, counting down.
CAAATGATCCCATAATGATTCGGTGGCTGTTGAGGAATAGGAAAATTGCTTCCGCAATTGTATTTTTTAAATAAGGTGATCGCTGTTTTCATAGTTGAACGCAGTAAGCGCGCTCGCGCCATGATTGCACATGCAATTGTTACAGCCTGTATATACTATATATATAGACTATCGGTTAAACGTTTTCGGGCACTTCAGATAATTGCGGAACTACCGATCACTGGATAATTGCCGAATGACATTAGAAAGATATAATTAATATAATTTATTATTTCACAAAGATACTATATAGGTATACATAGTGAATTATATTATTCTAATATATTTGTGCAGTTATCCAAAGTAATCGAAAGTTTTGCAATTATCTGAAGTGTCCGAAAACTTTCGACCTGTAGTGTACATATATGGGATCTAAGATATAAAAAACGAAGAGGGAGAATAAGAGAAAAAGAAATGGAGATACGTCCAAAGGAGGAAAGGGTGGGAAGTTTGAGAAATTTTGGGCGCCAAAGAGAAGTTTGTTTCAAAAATTAGGAAGAAAGGTACCGAGAGAAAAAAGGATTTCGGGGAGAGACGTGATCGAAGACGACCGTGAGGGTGCGATATAAGAGGGAGAAGATGAATAAACGATATCGCTAACAAATTCATTTGCGATCAATGTAGATTTACATTGAAAAGAATCTTGAACAGACTCTCAGACTTCAATTATATTTATATAAGTATGTACCCAGGGTGGCGATTATAAGGCGGCCAAATATTTTTCAACGGTTTGGCGTGGAGATTTTGCGGCCGATAAAAATTTGATGTTATATGGTTTTTCAAACTTCGAAAAAAATACATCGTGTCTTTGTGATTAGTATCTGCCAGAAACAATTGAGTATTCTCGACAAAAATCAAAATACCATTTTCAATTCCGCAAAGTAAACATAATTGAATTCCGAATACGAAACAATTCTAGAAAACATTTTTTAATTGCAATGAAATCCCATTTATCCACTTAAAAATGCATCTCCAACCATTTTTTTCTCGATTACAGGATACACAAAAAAGTTTTTCCAGAGGCTTTCGTATTCCGAAGTTGATTATCTTCATTCTGCTGTACCCAAAATAAAAGCTTAATTTTTTCCGGAGTAGTCAATTTTTTGTGGAAAATACTACTCACCACATACGCTATATTTTTCTCCGAAGAGGACTTGGAAAACCGGTGAAAATATTTTTCTCGATCGCAAAATCTGCATCCAAGACCTTTAAAAAGGCACATGGCCTTCCAATTGTCACTTAGTGTATATATATATATATATTTATATATGTACGTATGTGTGTATGCGAATTTGGCATTGGCAGGAACAGCAAAACGATCCTTGTAAATAGCGATTTTTCGTCAAATTTTGACAGCAACAAGTTTGAAGTCTCTCTCTCTCTCTCTCCCTCTCTCTCCCTCTCTCTCTCTCTCTCTCTCTCTCTCTCTCTCTGGGTGAAACAAAAGCGCAAACGTGTTAAAACCACACACGAGCGAAAACACAAGAATATGCGGATCGATGCAAAACCTCGGTGCAATTATAATTGTCGAACGAGGAGTATCAAATTCACGCGTGCTCATCGTTCGGGTTAAAAGGCAAGAAAAAAAAAACTGTTCTTTTTTACTTTTATTTTTTTACGACGAGTGGTTATGCCGAGATCTCGGCGCGGGCGAAAAAAATTGCTTTACCTAACTATCAGCTCGAAGAGCTCGAACTGATCGAAGACCTTACAGTAGAGATGCAAGACCCTGACGCAGGCCCACTTCATGCCGGGCCACGGTGCGAGGCTGAGATCCAGACCGTCCTCAAGGGGGCATTTACCAATGGCGAAGCTCCTCCTCAACTCGGCACCGGAAATGGTTGGATAACGATGCTTTCTGTCGAGCATAGGATTTCTTCGGGTCCGTGTTGGCGGATCGCTGTTGTCACGAGTTGCTGACAAGGTGCCCTTTAACTCGGCACCCGAGAGGGTCGGATATCTGTCCCGTCGATCGAGCGACGAGGACTTCCGGTAGAAGTCATTTTCAGACGCTGACGGACATCTCGTGCGCATCGGTTCTCGAAATGGCGGACTCACGGGTCGTTTCTTTGGCTCAGGTATCCTCACACGTATGCCCTGGGGTTCGCCGCCTTGCTCAGGAACGCAAGAAACTCGAACTTCCATTTTGGGGCTCTCTTGATTTGGGCCTTTCGGACTCATCGCGGGACCGGCTCCCGCGGCGAGTAGACCAGGCGTCGTGTGACGCCTCTGTAGTCGATCGTTCAGCTTTGACTCTCAGGATACTGATCGCCTCATAGCTCCGCTCTGTGCCATCGATGGGGCCCACATGCCACGGTGTACTAAGCCGCCAGGGGGCGGTACTCGAGGATGGCCGTACTAAACCGCCAGGGGGCGCTACCCAAGACTGGCTGTACTAAACCGCCAGAGGGCGCTACCGAAGACTGGCTGTACTAAACCGCCAGGGGACGCTACCCAAGACCGGCTGTACTAAAGCGCCAGGCGGCGCCACGCTAGATTAGCTGTGCTGAAGTGCCAGGCCTTGACACGTTCGACTCGCTGTACTAAATCGCCAGAGGGCGCGACGCTCAACTGGCTCTACTAAATCGCCAGATGGCGCAACAGTCTCAACGCCACGGAGCGCACCAAATTCGAAGCGACCGCTGATTCAACGAGTATCTAGATCTCAGTCGTGATTGGACGATGAACTGACGCGTTTTAGCACACATGGAGTATCCTTGAAATGAATTATTTCGGATCTTTAATCGATGCAGTGAAGAAGCCTAAGCTCGCGTAGCACACAAGCTGATGACGTCTCGCACACAAGTCTCTCCAAGGCCCGTATTCACTTCGTATCAGGCACAAAAACTCGCGCACCCACACAAACCCGTGCGTTTCTTCCCGGTTTGCTTCCACGACTGATCAACTCTCCTTCTCTCTCACTTTTCGCTGATACCATTCTCGATTCTCTTCACGATTTCGGGGCGATCATCTACTCCATATCTGATCCAATCAGCGTCAAATTATTTTCCGCTTTGGTGCGCTCGTTGACGCTTTAAGGGGATCTCCTAGGGATCGTTACAAGGTGATGAACGCCTTACGCCTATGTGTGTGTGTGCGTGTGTGCGAATTATTTTTCGACACGTGGGAATTGGGAGTAAGAGAATGGGAATGGAAATTGGGTTATCGGTGTTTCGTTAGATTGACCCACTCCCTCTCCCTCTGTCAATATACAGGCTTGGAATCAGAACCTACAAATTTCCTCTGCGTATGTTCCACGACAGACGTATAAATTGCTACTAAACATGGCGGAACCCCAGATAAAAATAGATTGGAGTGGAAATCCTTTTATCCAAGGACAATCGTCCTTTTATCTCTCGTTTTCCTTCGCCCTTCTCATTCTTGTATCACGATCCCACTGTCCCTCGAGTTTGCTTCTCTCTCTTGATTTATATACATGAATATATATATATATGCTTTCGGGCTTCTTTCTTTCCCGATGTACGTACAGAACCGCAGAAGGCTCGACAGGTTCCTCACGACACTGCCGAGTCAATAAAGTCGGAGTGCATTACGCTGTACAGAGAGATGTAAGAGAGATTATTGGATACGATACATCTCTGATCGAATTCGATACACGCCCAGGATTTTGCGCCCTTTTCATTTTATCCGCGAGTTTGATACGCCACCATATGGCTTCGCAATTAGAGGAACGAAAATAAAAATGGTGAACGCTTTTCTCATACTCGGTCAACGATATTTATCATACATACCGAATATCGATTCCCACGCTTTTTTTTCTCCCTCTCTTACGTATTTGCCCCTCTTAGGAAAACGGAAATTAGACGGTTTTGATTTTTTATAGCGAGATCTCTTAACGGGCTTTTAGGGTGATTGGCACAAAATGCGAGGAGAATGGATAATGGAGGATGAAGAATTGTCGAGGAAAATTGTTGCGCAGGTGTTGCCGAAAGAGGCCACCATTATGAAACTACCTCCTACGTATGTGCCAACTCATATTGTTCACGCGCAGTTTCATATACATAGGGTGACAAATATAAGGTGGCCATTGGTTTTTAAGGGTCTTGCGTGGAGATTTTTCCAATGCGAAAATTATGGTTTTTAATGGTTTTTCAAGTACTTTTCGAAAAAAAATATAGCGTATTATCGTGAAGAGTAAAACTTGCCGGAAACAAGTGAGCATTCTGGAAAACAAACAAAATTTCATTTCGAATGGAGCAGAATGAAGATAATTGAATTCCGTATACAAAACACTCGTACGAAAATGTTGAAAACGTGAATATCCACTTTAAGGTGGATGAATGGAATTTAATTCCATTGAATAAGAGTTTTTACATATTTTTCTTAGTAAATTTGGGTTGCGTGAAAGACCCGAATGTTTTTTTTCGATTCCTTACGATAAACCTAATGCCCAAATTTGCTGGATAAGATTTTCAATCATGGAGAAAAGGAGGAAATGAAATATATTTCATTGCATCCTAACGATGCAAGCTTCAAAATCGTTTCATCAGACCCTTAAGGCCTTACCTTTGTGATGGGTCACAAAATCGTTTTTTTTCTTCAAAATATACATACTCAAGAATGAATGAGAAAATGATTGAGTAAAAATATTGCAAATTGACAAAGTTACAGCAGATTTAGTAGATTCAGAGAGCAGGTAGCAAAACGACGTACGTATACCAAAACTACCTCGACCTGGCCGGAATCATAACTCAAGCTATAACTATCCTATGATAAATTTTGAAAACCCCAAATTACCGTAATTGCAGTAGCTATCGTCGCACGTGAACCGTTTTTTCTCTTTAGTATTTTTCAAGCCCCCGATTATAAGTAAACTTTCGCAAATGTTACACTTTTTTTGAATACTCGCCATTTCGTGAACATTTTCGTTTTCTAAAAACGGCTGCGTACAACAAGAACTACATTTATATAGATTATAAAACGTCTTTATTTTTGTTTCTCAGCCCAACCTTTATCGATCCGGCGGTTGGACCACGTTTCGATACAGAAGCTCTATTATACCTCAATGACGTTATTTTTTAAGGTTTTTGAATAAAAATTTATGACATAAGTTTAATGTATGGTGGTGCCCTCCCTTAAAAAACTAATGGCAACCTTACAATTGTCACCCTGCATATTTATGTATATATATATATATATATATATATGTACAAACATGTAAGTAGTATATTTATTGACTTCAATACACTGTACAGACGGATCGCGGCAGCGAGAGGGCGAAGGGGCGGGAGGGGGGGGGGCAGAGACAGCTAATGGCTATTAATTAGATAAATGGTTGACGTATCAAGAAACGGTAATGGTCACCGTTTAAAATAGCAGTCCCCGGGATTATAAGCGCAATTTCGAGAGTTAATCTATTTACGTCCGTGTGCTTAAGGTGCATATATGTGTGTTTGCCCGTGTGTAATATGAGGACGTCATGTTTTTCCCTATTTCACGTGGTGTGTACCGAGCGCAACAGATTAGCGTCTGTCCGCGCGTCAACCGCGCGCGTCCCGTCACTCGGTTATAAATTGTAACACGAGGGTGCAAAAAAACAAGCAATGATTCCGACTAAGATGATAATGATAATAATAATTATAGTAATAATACGTGTCGTATCAAGCAAGCTGAGAAAGTGTGTTGCCCGGAGCAATAAAGTCTACAAAAAAAATAATAATGATGATGGTAATGCTGATGATGATGAAAATCTATTTCGTCGATGTAAAATCAAATCCCCATACGGATAGTTGCACCAGAAAGCTAGTAATAATAACAACAGGGCGTAAAAAAAATTGTGATTATGATAAAAGAACGGTAATAAGAATGGTGATGTCGACAATTGCAATGTTAATTATTCCAACTGAAGTGACAATGAGTTCGACAGTTAATTCGGTGTGAAGGAAAATTTTTTTCAAATGTATAAACCAGTCAATTTTCAATTTGGAATGGTCGCTCGAAAAAGTGGCATTTAAGCGTTACAGGTAAAAATCGTTGGCCCACTATCCAACGAGCGGATCGAAGTGTCCGGCAGAAAGTCACGTTCGACAAAAAGACGCGAGAATAAAATGGCGAAAAAATATCCAAAGAAACTTGAATTTCAGTTTTCCCGGTGACAGCTATAAAGGCGCACTTGAACTGACGTTCCCAGCACGCGCCACTGCGCGAACGGCAAACTTGGCCTTCACTTCACCGCGGGAATTCTCCGTGATCGAACTTCCGGATCGAATGATCGAGGGGGGAAAAAAAAACACGGAAATTGGACGAAAAAAAAACAATCAATTATTTTACAATTCTCAGGGACGTTTCGAATGTCGGAGTGAAGTCGGGACGGACAGAGAGTGATAGAGGGAAAGAGAAGGGGCGCAAAAAATACAGAGGGAGGAGAGAGAGAGAGAGAGAGAGAGAGAGAGAGAGAGAGAGAGAGAGAGAGAGAGAGAGAAAGAGAGAGAGAGAGAGAGGTAAAGAGAGCCCAAAGTATCGAGAAGGGGGTGGGTGGGGTAGACAACATAAAAAAATTGAAAGAGGAAGAGAGGGATAGAGAGAGAGAGAGAGAGAGAGAGAGAGAGAGAGAGAGAGAGAGAAAGTGAGAGAGAGACGGAGAGAGCGGAAGGGGGAGGGGGAGAAAAAAAATAGAAAGGGTCGTAGATAGAAAAGCACAAAAATCAGAAAGGGAAAGAGACAGGTGTAGAAAGAATAAGAAAGTAAAGAACTCGTATCCGCTGATGATCGGCGTCCGCGCAATAGTGCATCCGCGCAAGGAGCATACTTCAAACTGGCGCCATGAGGTTCGTCAGACAGGCAGAGTAGGTAGAGTCTTCGTTAATGCCCCTGTATATATATACGTATACATACATACATACATACATACATACATACATATATATATATATATATATATATATATATATATATATATGCGTGTATGTGTGTGTGTGTATATATATATATATATTTGAAAACACTGCGAGTCGAACGCGGAGTGCGGAGGTAAAGAGTGTTGCACGCAGGCGCACACGCACGCTAATACGACCTAACATGTCATCCGCGAAAGCTCAACGGAAAGCTCGCGTAGTACACGTGATCGCACACATGCGCACCCCCACCACCGTTTCGAACCTCAACGAAGAGTAAGACACGAAGAAGGTTCGCGACGACGGTCACGGGGAGGATGAGGGCGAGGTACTGGGGGAAAAACTTCGAGAGAGGATGACGCGCGAAGTGATCGAGCGCACACGCGATAACGGGTGGCTGGACGCAGGCGAGGGGGGGGGGGGGGTGATGTAGAAAAGCTGTTGCGACGTTGAGACAGCGTCGGATTCTCAGCGCGTTAAGCTTGCGGTAATCCGCGCGCGCGGGTTAGTTAACTCGCGCGGGACACTGTCAGCGTAGGGAGATCGCAAAATATATGCGTGAGAAAAGCCCCGGCTCGAACACGCGGAGCTCAATCCCTTTGGACTGCTTCTCGGACGTGAAGCGGATTTTTTTTATCTTTGTTTTTTAAATTTAATGATGCTTGGAATTTTGTTGATATTTTGGTACGGTGGAGTTGGTATGGTTGGAGTGCAATGGAAGCTTACTTTCATGTTTTTATTTAAGTTATTTTATAAGTTTGGTTTTTGCGGATTCGGATTGGAGATTAGTATTCATTGGGAGATTCGTATTTGTTTAGGTGTTTGTATATTTGTATCTAGTTGGCGATTTCTGATTGAGCTGCTCATTTTATTTATATTTATTTAGAGGTTTATATTTGAGGTGGTTATTTTATTTGCATTTATATTTGTTTGGAGATTTGTAATTGAGTTTCTTATTTTCTTCGCATTCGTATTTATTTGAAGATTTGTATTTAGGCTGCTTATTTTAATTATGTTTATGTTTATCGAGAGATTTGTATTGTTTCTTATTTCATGTAATTTTTTCTTATTTCATTTAAATTTATTTAGAAGTTTTTATTTTATTTATATTCATATTGATTTGGAGATTTATGTTTAACTCTAGAAGGAGCATGCGGGGGCCATATGGACCCCACGCCCTTTTTAAAGTACGCTCCTGAAATAGTAAACAATTTTTTTGAGTTCGAACGAATACGAATAAATCATTATCGATATTACTTGCGAAAAACAATTTTACTGAATTATCCTTAACTTCACCATTTTCGAATCTCCAGAAATTGGTAATATATTTTTTCTGATAGTATATCGTGTCCATTGCAAAACCCCGTTTGATTTTTCTCAATCGGTTGATTAGAAAAAAAATGAGATTTTTTGTTTGAAAAAAGTCACTTTTGCATATTTAAAAAAATAAAATTCTTTTAAAGTACTTTTTCACGACTTTCTGTTTTTGAAAATTGACTACAATACACACCATTCTCGTCCTTATTTTAAAAAAAATGAAGAGATTCATCCTATATAAACCTAACTTCTGTTTATAGGAAGCGATCTAAGTCGTGAAGACGCATGGGGGGGGGGGGTGGGCACAACGGACCCCACATACTCCATAGAAGGCACGAGAAATGGGATGCCTCGTCTGGGGTTATGCTGCTTATTTTATTAATATTTATATTTATTGAGCGATTTCTCTTCAAGTTTCTTGTTTCATCTATATTCAAATTAATTTAGTTTTTGTGTTTAAGTTCCTTGTTCTATTTATATTTGAATTTATTTAGAAATTTGTGATATGTTTCCAATTTTATTAATATTTATATTGATTCAGAGATTTGTATTTCAGTTGCGTATTTAGTTTATATTGAAATTTGTTTGAGGTTGTATTTAAGTTGCTCAATTTATTTATATTTATGTAAATTTAAAGATTTATATTTGAGTGGCTCATTTCACTTATCGCAAAAACGCTGCACAGCCGCCATTTTGAAATGAATCGCTTCAAAAAAATTATTGTATACAGTCACTGATATGCATGATAAACACCCTTTTTGTGATCCCGATTTATTTTGTATTTTTTTTTTAAGAAAATAAATCCCCAAAAAGCCTACTTTTTTGGCCTCTAGAGTGGCCCAAGGCCTTAAAGTTGTTCAATTAACGAGCAACGTGATAGATTCTCGTTGTTGAGCTTTTCACCAGCAGATATTTGATTAAAAAATTCTCATTTTCGTTGCACTCCAACCATGCAAAGTTCGGTTTCGTTAATTTTCTTGGTTTGTCTCAGTTATTTTGGGAGAGAAAAAGAGTGGAAGTTTCGCATAGCTACAAACGTCAATCGGTCCATGATGGATATTTTTCCAGCGACTCGGGATCGTCGATCGTTTGTGTCAAATTAAAACGAAAGTTCTCAAAGGTACTCGAGGCCACTGACGCAGCTAATGTTCGACCCGGGGAACGAGACGATTGTGCAAATGAATGAGAAAAATAGACAATCTTGAATTATATACTCGAATTCCCGAGGAATGCGGCAATAAAAATTCTTCCTCTATGGCGACGATTTTCTCAGGTTTCTCGGAAACGAAATTTCCGTCCACGCGTGTGACTCACGGCAAGAATCTTCGACGGCACATTGTCCGCACACACGCGCGCGCGGTGCTCATTTACATTCTTGTATTTTGGCGTGTGCGCTTATGGGCGAGACTTCTTATGGAAATTCGAAAGCACGTCGATGATCTCGCGACCATGCTTCGCGATAATTGGCACCCGTGGACTGCCTGCATGTGAAAGGAATTTAATCGTCGATCGTTCCTGACGAGAGAATAATCGCGCCTATATCGTCCAGCCCGCGTCAACTAACACCCCTCATCGCGATCGCGCCTGTTTTCTGTTTCTCTCGTGTCTAATCTAATCGTCGCCCTTTTTACGCCATCAAGCGCTGCGTTATAAAATAAATTAAGACTTATATATATATCGATTTATTTTTCTTAATACAATATTAATATTAAATGATCCAAAATTGAATGTCAATATTTAATGTTAAATCATAAAATATTTGTGTTCAATATTAAATGGTAAAAAATTAATATTCAATTATAATGTACGTTTTTTGAAAATTTAATATTTATATTTCTAAATATTAATATTGGCTTGGTATATTTGAAATATTTTTTTTCGTAAATTGGATATCTTCATAGCTCAAGCTCTTAACTTCGATTTGCAGCAAATATTTTGTAAAAATTCGAAACATTGACCGAGCTATGACGATTTGTGTGAAAAGTGAAAATCATAAAAAACCAACCATTGATATGTTTCATAATTATGAAATATTTTAAAAATAATTATGAAACATTAAAAATAATTGTAGAACATTAATATTGAATATAGAATCGTAAACTATTAACATTTAATAATAATATAGAATATATTAATTAAAAATTACACAATATTTGAAAACTCAATATTTATTTTTCTTACTATGATAATAGGCTTGAATTTTTTAAAATACCGTCTGTTTTTAAATGCATTATTTCAAGGCTTAAGCTCAGCTTCGATTTGCAACAAAGATTTTGTAAAAATTCAAGACATTGACCGAGCTATGACGCTTTGTGTGAAAAGTAAAAATCATAAAAAACCAAACATTGATATATTTCATAATTATAAAATATCATAACAATAATTATAAAACATTAATATTGAAAAAAGTATCGTAAACCATGATTATTTAACAATAATATTAAATATATTAATTAAAAATTACAAAATATTTGAAAACTCAATATTTATCTTTCTTACTATAATAATACCCTTTATTTTTTTTTTATACCGTTTGTTTTTAAATGGATTCTTTCAAAGCTTAAGCTCTTAGCTTCGATTTGCAAAAAAGATTTTGTAAAAATTCAAAACATTGACCGAGTTATGCCGACTTTTATGAAGAGTCAGATCGCCCACTGCGCTACGGCGAACCAGCTCCGCCCTTCGCCCTTTTTTCTTTCGCTTTTTTCTCGAAACGATGTTTCATGGAACTGTGTAAGTCGTATCTCAAAATCTTCTAATCCGATTAGTTCCAAATTCAGACAGAACATAGTTCATAACATTTTCCATTGTATGATCCATCAGTTTTTTTACAATATGTTTTTAAATTTGTTAACAACAAATGTTAAAATTATTTTGTCGAAGATCGAACTTTTCATTCTACAGCTTGCCGTATTCGTAATTTTGTAAATGTCGAAGACGTCTCCAGCCATACTAAAGTTGTATTATTATACTAAAAGTACATTCTTGCATTCTCCAGTTACGATGGCGTTAGTTGCCACAACCACCTACACGGATAAGCCATGCAGCAACACCAATACTTTGTTCAAATAATAATATTTTCGTTGTTTATCGATATTTTGATATAAAAAAAAAATCAAACTCGGAAAGACTATGTGTTAATTCTGTGTAAATTCTTGACCTTATCATCCCAATATTCTAATCAGAAAAAAATATTGAACATCAACCTTTTTCTCGGTCCTAGGTTTATGCACACCCGTTAAGGGCAACTTTCCAAGCTTTTAAAAAAAGCACGTGGCTTATATAGTTTTAAAGTCTACATACTTTCTATATAAAAAAAATCGTTGTCTATATACTCAAATATATACTCATAATCACATGACCAGGAAAAAAAACATAAAAATTGGGTCAGCTAATGATCAAAGCGGATGGAACAGTTTTACATTGATTATTTATTCAAGAATTTCCTTACGAATGCTGTTAGGCATCGCGCGCTATTGGCTATTTCCTTTCAGAAGGAAAATCGTATTTTCTGAGCTTTCACTTGACGGATCCAGATAAGCCACAGTGCAGGAAAATTCCAGAAGTGTTTATATTCGCCCACCAAAAGTTCAGGGAAAAAGGTTCACATAATTTTCGCTCAAACAGACGGACGAAATTTGCGAAAAGCAAAGGCATCGTTTCAGCTTCCTGTCCCAACCCTACCAGTTTAATTTACGATATTGAAGTTGGTATCGTTGGAACGCAATAAAAATCTAGTCAACCAAATAGACCCGAACAAACGTAATTTTTTAAAGATTTGGGCTACTTAAATGTCATCAACGTTTTCCAGGATTTTTATTAGAGTTAAACAGTTTTAACTCGCAAGAAAATATTTTGCATGATAACGAAAATCAAGAAACGAGAAAATATATAATAATTTTCGTTGCGTTCCAACTATGCAGATTTCAACCTCCTTTTAATTTCGCCGGACGAAACGAATGCACAAACTGACACTATAGTTTTATAATATTAATACGATGAGTAGCATAGAAAGACTATCAGAACCAGAAACCAAGAACAATGAGAAAAAAATTCGATAGAATGAGAAATTAACGAGGCTGGTCAAATCTATTCATCTATCTATATACATACATATACATATATATATATATATATATATATATCCCTCGCTCTCTCTCTAATTTAACTTAGCGCGTATATACGATCAAAAATGGAATAGTACAACGAGAGATAACCTTGGCAGTATGCAACGATGCAGCTTCCACGACCAGCTGAGCTTTCGTGTTATTTTTATATAGCGATGCATAATCACGTGCACCTCGATACACGGCAAGCAATCGACGCCATGCGCAAAAAGTCCAATGCCCGACTCTCTCTCTCTCTCTCTCTCTCTTTCTCTCTGTCTCCCTCTCGCTCTCTTTATATTTATGTTATTATTATTACATTTGTATATTTCAAAAATATTTTATTTTTCTATTTTATATTTATATTTATTTTTTTATATTATTATAATTACCATCTTTGTGATTAGTATGATTACTTTTATTATTACTGTGATTATCTCCTTCACCGTTTTTATATTTATTTTTGTAATCTTATTGCATAAAGGCATAATAAAACTAATCAATCAATTAACCTGTCTCTCTCCTTCTCTCCCTCTCTCTTTCGGGCTCTCTCTCTCTCTCTCTCTCTCTCGCTCTCTCTTTCTCTTTACTGCATATTATTACTAAACTTCGCTAAAATTACTAACGTTTTACCTATAGTTTACTGTACAATATTTTTACTGGAATTTCTTCCGAATTTTGAATCAAAACCTGCATTTTTCGTACAGGAAAAGATAACTCTTTCCTCTTACTTGTCATTGACTGCAATTAGTTAATAAGTATTGCATTGTAACTAAAGTTTATAAAAACTGACTAACATGAGTCTAAAAAATATCTCTCTCTCTCTCTCTCTCTTGTTCTCTCTCCCCACCCTTTGGGACTCGTTTCATAGTCATATTCGAAAACACGCGCAGGGGCCACGTCGTATTCCTCGTTAACGCGACGTATAAAGCTGCAAGTAATGACGAATGGCGAAAAGTTGCTGAGAACTTGAGCAATAACACCGCGAGAAGCCGCGAGTTATATGACGCAGGTTCTTATTCACCGCGCTGAGAGAGCACTTTGCCAAAGACCTGACCCCGCCTCGCGTTCTCGCGTATTTTGCCTAATATCTACTCGTTTTATGTGCGTACACGATATCGCGGTGCGTACGCACACGGGCGGCGACTTAGGTAGATGCAAATTTAAATGACGACGCAGCAACTTAAACACACACACGCGCGCCCGCACACACACACACACACACACGCACACACTAACACATTCTATGTATAAATACATTTTCAGCCGATAAACAAAAACTGGTTTTCGTTTTATTCTTAATTCGGTAAATTTATAAGAATTTAACTTTACGAAAGAATAAAAAAGAATTAAAAATCATTTTCATTACACTTGACATATAGATATATGAAGTGTTAATTATAAACGTTATTTGTTATGTTTAAATATTTATCTTCTTTCTTAATGTATGATTCTTAAAAATTCATATATATATATATATGCTTTTTTAAGAATATTTTTTTCTTTTAAGAGTAATTTTTTATGTTTAAATGTCTATCTTCTTTCTCAATGTATGATTCTTAAAAATGCATATATATATATATTATAGAAGGAAGATAAATATTTAAACATAAAAAATAACTTTCACAATTAACACTTCATATATCTATATGTCAAGTGTAATGAAAATAATGTTTAATTCTTTTTAATTTTTTCGTAAAGTAAAGTATATGTGTGTGTGTGTGTGCATGTGTGTGTATATTATATGGGGCATTCCACGCCAAATCGGACACCATTTAGCTTTTGCATCTCCGATTTTCTCCATAATCTTTTGTCTTTTAGTATCTATTTAGAGCCAATTTTCAGCTTTTTTGTCCAGCCACTTCCGAGATATGAATTTTAAAAAAACGGTACTTTTTTTGAATGCCCATAACTTTGCGAAAAATGATCCGATTGGGATGTTTTTTTTAATTTCGTTTTTAGACATACTTTTAGAAAAAAAATCATATAAAATCATCGAAACCGTATTTTCATGAGATTTTCGAGTTCTAAATATTAAATGTTGACTTTTGAAAAACACGTAGCTATCGATTTTCTTCAAATTCTTCCTAAAAATTTTGTCACTCATTACGCAACTTTTAAGCCTGGCACGGTAATGGGATAACGTTAGGATCCATGTTTTTTCGAATTTCAAGATTTTTATGTTTTAGTAATCCGTAGTTAAAGTACATAATAATCATTTTTTCAGACCTATGGGCAATGGTTATTGTCATCTATGAAGTTGAATAGATATGTCTTAATAATTTAATGGGCAATGACCCTTTCGTTTCAGTTAAATATATAACAACATAAGTTTTTCGTATTAACTGTTACTCAATTTTATATTGAGTCAATATCTCATGTGTATGGAGAGTAGAGATACTTAAAGATCATTATTATTTAAAGAACAAAACTTATTTTAAAAGAATTTAGTTAATATATGTGTTCACAAAGTTGGCACGTTTTGAAATGATTTTTAACTTTTGACTACGGTCGGTCATAAAAACTTCGTTAATATAGCCTAGCAGCTGAGTATCTTTCTTGTCTTGGACTCCATTTCAGAACAAGAATTCAGTGTTGTTTTCAATCACGTGTTGACAGTGTGTCCTGTGAATAACCTCTACTAATTTGCTTTAAAGAATTTTTTTGTAATATCACGGTATATTTTTTGAAGCACAACTTAGTTAATTTTTTTTACTTTTTTTATTAACAACTTTTTTTATATTTTTTTATATTATTTTTTATTTTTATTTTTTATAAAAAACTTTTTTTATTAACAACTTAGTTTATAAAAAAATGTCATCAAATATAATGCGAACTTCATTCGATCTATATCTTTTGCTTGTAATCAATCTGTAAAGTAATTAATAATCATTATGCGTCAGATAATCCTCGAGAGTAGCTTTGATGTAAAGTATTTTGATTTCAGATATTTTTTAACATATATAAGTGAAACGAGAAAATTTAAAAATTCGAACAAACATGGATCCTAGAGTTATCCCGTTAACGTGCCGGGCTTAAAATTTGCATGATGAACGACAGTATTTTTAGGAAAAATTTGAAGAAAATCAATCGCTACGTGTTCCTCAAAAATCAACATTTAATATTTAGAACTCGAAAATCGTATGGAAATACGGTTTTGATGATTTTGTACCATTTTTTTTCTAAAAGTGCGCGTAAAAACGAAAATAAAAAAAAAACATCCCAATCGGATCATTTTTCGCAAAGTTATGGGCATTAAAAAATAGTACCGTTTTTTTTACATTCATGTCTCGGAAGTGGCTGGACAAAAAAAGCTGAAAATTGGCATCCAGGCCTCTCTCAATAGATACTTAAAGAAAAAAAAATATGGAAAAAATCGGGGATGCAAAAGCTAAATGGTGTCCGATTTGGGGTGGAATGCCCCATATATATATATATAATTATTCCGGAATAAAATGAATTGTTAAAATTTAAAAAAAAGAAAAATAAGAACAAATTTTTTCCAGAACAAAAAATGTATGTCCGAACGCTTCTTTCACTCATTTCTTGAACTATGTAAAGTGGATGAGACAAGGATTTATACAGATTTTTTTCTTCGTTTCCATAGAAAGCGATGTTAGTAGACAGTAAAAAAAATTCTCTCGTGACTTGTGCCCTACAGCTCCATTTTCAAACGTGGCACGAGCAATTTTTGGGCTTCTTCTCTCATTGCTTATTGCCTGCTTGAAAACACGATTTTCCCGTGTTAAATGAGGAAATTAGTTACAAAATTGGTTGAAAAATATGCCCGGGCGATAAGTCTCATTAGCAGCCAGAAAAACATTTTTATCGTAACAAAGATGATGTCATTTTCAAGACATCATCATTATACATGATTGAAAAAAATCGTATATCAAGGTTGTATATAAATCGAGTTAAATAGTGTTGTGGACGGCCGATACTCGGAGCGGTGACCGCTTCGCCGAGCACCGGCTGGCGCCTCAACCAGTCAGCCAATCCTTCTGAGGCCTCCATGTAGATAATTGATTAAAACATCTGTGCACCAGAGAATCAGAAGAATATAGATATACGTTACGGTTCATCTGGGAAAGGGCATACGCAAAGACCCGCAAGGGTTCACATTGTAACTAAAAAAACGACATCCTTACACAAAATTAAAAAAAACTGTTTTAATGTACAAAAAATATAAAATATGTGAAAAAAAATGCAAAAAAATAGAAACAGTTTGAAAATTACAGAAAAACCAAGTATTATAGATATATATTATAAAAAGGGGAATATCATAATAGAATATAACGAAAAATATACCAAATATACCAAAAAAATTACGAAAGATAGAATAAAATATATAAAATAATATACAAAGAATATATAAACATTATAAAAAATCCAGAAAAACAAATTACTATATTATTGAAAGGGAAAAATTATATTCAACAGACAAAAATCAGTATCCTATTCCAAACTCGGTTACGTATCTCCATTATTACGTGCATACCGCATCAATTTACTTTTTCATCTAACAAATTGCCTCTGACACAATTTCATCCATAACTTCCGGTTTTTCCAATTGCCCCCTATCTCTATACCCGAGACTTCTTTGAAGCCTCAGATTTTTCCAAACTTGATGTATTTTCATCTCCGTCCCTCCCCCCGCTCTCTCTGTCGCGCTCTCTCGTTTCGCGAGAGCAAACGCTAACGGAGACGACGTCGGTTTTACCTTGGCAGTGAAAAAACCCTTGCCCGCATTTTCCTTCGATCCGCCGAATGATTTAGCGATCATTGTGTATGTTCTTAGCAATGCGAAGTGCTCTCCCTTTGCCGTTTGTTGACAGTAGTAAAGAAGAGATAATGCTTGAGGGAGACGTTTAAGTGCGTTGCATAGTCGGAGCTCGTATACCTCGCAAGGGAGAGCAGAGAGCGAGAGAGAGAAACAGAGAGAGAGAGAGAGAGAGAGAGAGAGAGAGGGAGGGAGAGAGAGAGAGAGAGGGAGGGAGGGAAAGATCCCGAGAACGTGGCAATAAAGCCGACGATTTATTTTCGGAGCGGAGGTTATGTTAGTTTTTCTCGTTTACGATCATCATTCATGTTTGATTGCTGAAAATTGTATGGATGCTATATAAACGTGGCGTAAGTTGGCGAACGCGAACAACAGCGTCCCGTTTCGTGTTTATTGCATGCATTGACGAAATTTTGCAAAATCATCATTATATGTGTGTATATATATATATATATATATATATATATATATATATATATATATATATATATATATATATATAACCAGTGATTAATCAAGCCCAGGAAAGATCGAGGACGATCGATAACGTACGCCAGATGTGCTGCGAATGAATAGTTGGTACGGGAGCGATTTATGAGAGCTTTTTGGAACGAATTGCCTACGTCGAGACATAAATAATTTCACGATATTTCGAAAAATATTTCAACCGCAAATTGTTTCGACCCAAGTAAATAAATAAAGCGAAAGAATAAACAAATATGTGTGTCATATTTTTTTCTATAGGAATATCATTTATCATATCGTATTTTATTTTTTCATTATAAGTTTATAAATATTATAAATTTTATTACTATTATATATATATATATATATATATATATATATGTATATAATACATTTTATTAGTCTATATATATTATTTCTATATATTGGCTACATTATATAGTATTACATATATATATATATATATATATATAATGTTCATAATATTACTTTTACTATTTTGTTACTATATATTAGTATTATTATTATTAGTATTGTTAATGAATGTTATCATAAACAATAGTGAAATTGATAAAAGTGTCATAATTAAAAATTTGAGTCATTCACCTTTTTTAATTTATTTACTTGGGTTAAGACCATTTTCGGTGGCAGTATTTTTAAAATTTTCATTTAATTATATATATATATAAATATTATTAATAAAAGTATATAAATATATACGATAAGGATATGAATGATAAAAAATAATTTCATCAAACTCATGCTTCTATATACTTCGTTCTATAAAAAATAATAATAATAATACTCCCGCCGGAACTTCCCGAAGACGAAAGAGAGCGTATGGTGTATATTTTCTCAAATGTTAAATAAAAAGCTGGAAATGTGATCCTCAAAGGCTGCGGCCATTAACAGAACGCCCCTTTACATGCCCGAACGGCACAAAATTGAAGAATAAATTTAGCCAAGAGTCTTAGCTTCTCGAGCCTGAAATTCGTCAATCGACGTACCATCCTCGATGGACCCAGCTCGTTAGATAAACGTTGCTGTCTGAAAACTGGAGCAATGGCAGCCGTGGGAATTCATCCGGGTCGAAAGGGGAATGGTAATTTGAGTGACGTAAAGGAATTCAATTTTAATCGTTGGAAGAACCGATTCGGAGCTTTCGGAACAGACCCGAGCTTTTTCGTCGCAAGCTCGACCTATCGAAAAGTGTCAATGTTATAATTTCAGGCTAATCTAAACCTGCGGATTCCTGGGATCGTATAAATAGAGTTTTACTCAATCCTCAATTGCTTTGAAAAATAAACCGGGCTGAGGTTAAAAGACAAGGAGGGTATGAAAAAAAAAATGTTTGAAACATCCGACGAAGAGTATGCAGTATATTTATATATTTTAAAATGTATGTATGTATTTTTAGTTATTTGTCGAAAAATACGTATTTAAATTCACACACGCACGCACGCACGCACACACACACACACACACACACACACACACACACACACACACACACACACGCGCACACACACACACACACACACACACACACACACACACACACACACACACACACACACACACACACACACACACACACACACACACACACACACACACACACACACACACACACACACACACACACACACACACACACACACACACACACACACACACACACACACTTTTTTTAATAATAAAAAATATAGTATATCTTATTGAAAAAAAGTTAAAAAAATCCTGCTCATCTTCATCACAGCCTGTTCAGTTTTGAAATTATTTTACTACAACTGCAATGGTGGTAATTTTTTATTTTATTATTCACAAAGTTAATTCCGTACGAGCATTTTGCGAATCACTAAAGTGGAAAAGATGTTTACTGCGATTGTTAGGCATTGGAACAATTGATATTCTACGTGGTCGTTTTGCAGCTCCTCGTCCCGTATGGTTTCACACGACCCGGAAATTCGAGAGAATCTTTCTCTCTTTCTCTCTCTCTCTCTCACTCTCACTCTCACTCTCTCTTCCTCTTCTTTCCGATCCTTAGAGTTTACACAGACACGCCTTATTAGGAGAGGCCCGAGAGAGGGATCACGCGTAGCGACATTAATCAGAAAACGCACGCTCACTTCCATTGGCCCCGAAGAAGGAAGCGATGTGTCTTCTTACAGGTATATGTATATATATATATATATATATATATATATATATAAAATAAATATATGTAATAAATATATGTATAATATATATGTATAATTCTACAGGTACAAATATATATATATATATACACGGTGGCCGAGCCGTGACGTCCAAGAGGAAAATCTAGATGCCTTGAATCAATAGCCACCCGAATCACGCCCATGTATGCTCCGCGATCTTTTTCCGTTTCAAAAGAAAAAGCATTCAAATCGTTTTTTTTTTTCAAATTTTCCTGTGTAGGTTTTAATTTTTTTTCTCTTTTGTGCATCTACTTTCCTCTTAGAAGTTTTTAAGAGCAATTGGAAGTCATTTAGACTATTATAAGTATTTTTTTTAATCATCTTAACTTTAGTGACTGATCTCCTCGAAACTTGTTTTTAACATTTGATAAAAATTTAAGGCATTTAAATTAGAGTTCAGTTGGTTATTTATTTTCTGCTTATCAGTGCACATTATAACGATAGAAGTGAAAAATCAGCGAGGTAAGTAGATGCACGAAAGGGAAAAGTGAGAAAGTCTTTTTTGTCGAAAACTGAAGAAGATCGTAGAACACATATGACGATGATTCGGATAGGTATACGAGGCATCTAGATTGGCCTTTGAACGTCAGTCGTCGGGCCACACTGTATATGGACTATATATTGTATATGGAATATATATCTATATGTCCATATACAGGGTGTCCTGTATATATATACGAGGTATTCCACGTGAATCCGGTGGACTTTTTCCCTGACCCCCGCCAATTCGATTAATTTTTTTAATCTGATTCCATTGACTCTAAAAGACACCCTGATTTTTTTTTTATTTTCCGAAATAACCCTCAGTTAAAAAAAAATTGTGTTTTCCAAACAACACAAACGCCCCGATTTATAAATCTGAAAAAATTCCCAAAAATGCGTGATTATATGTAAAAAATTTCAAGCTATCACCCGCAGTGGAAGTATGATTTTTTCGTCAGCAGTCAAAGCGTTCTGGTATTAATTTCAATTGAAGTCACCTTCAGCACAGCAAAAATCATACTTTCACTGCGAGTGATAGCTTGAACATTTTCACATATAATCACGCATTTTTAGGATTTTTTTCAGATTTTTAAATCGGGGCGTTTTTTTCGGAATTTTTATTTCGACTAAGGATTGTTTCGAAAAATGTAAAAAAATTCAGGGTGTCTTTTAGAGTTAATGGAATCAGATTTTTAAAAATCGAATTGGTGAGGGTCAGGGAAAAAGTCCACCGTATTCACGTGGAATACCTCCTCATATATATCTACATATCACCCACGTGTGGTGGCCTTACGAACCGTATTGAGGCCTCTTCACATTTCGTGTCGACTTTTTGCCTTTCACTATGATCATTTCAGTCCCGTGTCATAACACAAATAAAAATGAAGAGGTGAGAATATCGAGAGGGGCCGGTACATCTAGGACTCGCATCTTCCGAAATAATTCTTTCGCAGTCCCTCATTTTCACTCTTATTGGCCTTTGAATAAAATTTCGTCCCTAGTGGACGATCCTTCGTGTACCTCGTTATCTCGTAGTCAGGGATACTGATAAGGATGCTGCTTCGGAAGGAATATAAGAGAGAGAGAGAGAGAGAGAGAGAGAGAGAGAGAGAGCGAGAGAGAGAGAGAGAGAGAGAGAGAGAGAGATATGGAAGCCAACGATAACGCTGAATATTAAGAATAAGGGTCACTGTCCCGATAGAAACTGCCAGGAAGTACATTTGTTCCTCTCCTCCACACAGCCCTTCGCGCCGTTCTCGCAAGGTACGCAAGGCCCTCGATCGTAATAAGAACCGTCCGAAATCATTTCTCCTCCGAAAGAAAATTTATCGAGTATCGTCATTGTAAGTATTGTATCAGCTGGTGCCGGTAAAAATGATAGCCGGTATCAGCTATCATTTTTTTTGATAGTTTTATATTATAGATATTGATATAAAAGTTGTTATACTTAATAAATACACTTTCGCAATACATTTAAAAAATTATTTATTTAAGTCACTATTTGTAGACGAAGATGGTAGTTGAAAAAAGTTCCTAAAAAAATTGTGGGTCTGCGCTGTCGATGAAATCTCGGAGATGGATCATCCGAAATAGAAAATCAAACGGTTTTTGATTCAGTATGTCAATGGATATAGCGCATAACGTACGATTTTTATATATGCAAAAATAACAAAATGACGGACACTTTTCGGAAAAACAAAAACAAAACGTTTTTTTCACCGTTCTTTTGGCAAATAATAGTAAATATCAAAATTTGAAAAAATCTTCGATATGCGCTATAGCTATAGCTGTAAAGAATATGTGGTTAAAAGTTCATAAGGATCGGTGCAGTAGTTTCGAAAATTTTCCGAAATTACTGCACCGTCGATAAACGTTGTTTCGAGAAAAACACGTTTAAAACTTGTTTGGGTTACATAAATACGTGAAAACGTTTTTTTTTAATGTACTTCGAAAGTGTATTTTTTGTCACCGCTTTTATATCAATATCTAAAATATAAACCTATCAAAAAAATGCATGAAAATGGCCTTTTCTAGCGTCTAAAGTGAGAAGGCCCCTTAAGGATCCAGGGCGGAGATTTGGCAGAAAATTGTGATATTAACTTTACACGATAAATGGATCATCGCCTTAAGGGGGAGATCCATTTTTCCATAAAAGAAGAAAGAAAGCCATAAGCTTTCCTCCTCTTTAAGAAAGGAGATCGATTTATAGTGTAAAGGAATACTTATGGTCAAATTTGAAGTCCACGAGGAAGACTTCGGAATCACAGATTAATCGATTGGTCATTTATTCACATTTTTTAGTGGTGAAACTTTAAACGCGTTTTCTTGAAAACCACCCACTTCTAACCCTCGTACAAGATAACGCGGAAACCATTCGATCGATCATTTCGAAATTTTGCACACTTCTGGATAACATGATTACCTTCTATGTAAACCAAAAATTATTCGAAAACCGTCTTTCTGTTTGTTAAGAAATATTATCGTAACAATTTCATGAAAAGTAGAATATTTTTTACAAACACTTGCCATGTTTAGAATCCTTACTTTTTTGGCTTTTTTAATGTTTGCATAGAGCGTGTGAGTCTTAAAAATCTAAAACTTCTCGGCTTTGATGTTTTAGATCAATGCCTCGGGCGCCAATCGTCTCTAAAGCAAGGGCCGTACAGCCGACCTTTAATTTTTTTTTTTTTAATCGGATAATTAAAAGATGTAATAACATGTACGTAACAATTTAATTACGTCGAATAAATCGTTTCAACGTAAACATAATTAAAAATCTCCTTATTTTCAGCTGCCCAAAGGGATCACCCCCTTAAGGGTTTTCCGAGTCCTCTTAAAAAAAGCGTATCTTTCTGATTGAAGAAGTTGCCTCAAAAAATTGAGTATTCCGGCGAAAAATCAAAATTTTATTTCGAGTTTAGCAGAACAAAGTCAGTTAAATTCCGAACATGAAACGATCTTATAAAAACTTCTTTCAAATAGAAATAAATACCATCCGCCATTTTAAAATGCATCTTTAATAAATGATGTTCCTATGAAATGGCACACAAAAAACAGAGTTTTTCGTATTTGTAGAAATGCTTCGTGTTCGCAGTTTCATGACCCGTCTTCATTCTGCTGGAGTCAAAATGGAATTTTGATTTATCACCAAAATGCTCATTTTTTCTATTACTCGTCACCGAAATAGGGTATATTTTTTTTTCAAAAATTAAAATAGCCCTTCATTATCATATTATTTTTGGTCGCCAAATCTCCGCAGCAGACCCTTGAAAAACATATGGCCATGGTGTGTGGGTGGGTAGGGTATATATATATATATATATATGAAATATTCCACGTGAATCCGGTGGACTTTTTCCCTGACCCCCGCCAATTCGATTTATTTATTTTTTTATCTGATTCCATTGACTCTAAAAGACACCCTGATTTCTTGTTACATTTTTCGAAACAACCCTTAGTCAAAAAAAAAAAGTCCCGAAAAAATGCCCCGATTTAAAAATCTCAGAATTCCCAAAAATTCGTGATTATATGTAAACATTTTCAAGCTATCACCCGCAAAGGAAGTATGATTTTTTCGTTGGCAGTCAAAAAGTTCTGGTATTAATTTCAATTGAAGTCGTACTCAGCACGGAAAAAATCATACTTCCACTGCGGTTGATAGCTTGGAAATTTTTACATATAATCACGCATTTTTCGGATTTTTTTTTAGATTTTTAAATAGGGGCGTTTTTTTCGGAGAAAATTTTTTTTGTCTAAGGGCTGTTTCGAAAAAAAAAAAAAGTCAGGGTGTCTTTTAGAGTCAATGGAATCAGATTTAAAAAAAATTAATCGAATTGGCGAGGGTCAGGGACAAAGTCCACCGAATTCACGTGGAATACCTCATATATATATATATATATATATATATATATATATATATATATATATATATATATATATACACACATAATTGTTATACATATACATATAAACGCAATTGTTATTGTTATTATTATTATTATTATTATTAACCGATGAGAACACTGTGACTCATGCTCAAAGCAGGGAAAGAGACAAAAAAGAGAGGATGGGGGGGAGAGAGAGAGAGAGAGAGAGAGAGAGAGAGAGAGCACATCAAGATCCTTGAACCGTTTCGAGCATCGACATATGACGTGTACTTATATAGAGAACGGGAGACACGATAATCGGTATATATCGTACACTCGTGCGATTATATCTCCATAAATATTTACGCGTATATACGAGAACAATTAGGTATACGTATAACGATCTCGATCTTTCGCGACCTCGATCTCTCGCCATTCCGCATTGATTATTAGCAGAAGAAAAAAACGTGGCCAATACCACTCGAGTGTGCCAATCTTGGGTGTTTCTTCATTGAAGATTCTCGATTGGCGTATAAACGAGAAAACAATGGAAGATAGTTCAAGTCCGCGCGGTCGGGGCAAATCTAAATCGGCGCGCTGCAACGACCTTAACCCGATTCTCGTTCTTTGCTCGGCGTGGCTCGTATCATCACGGGGAAAAAAAGATATCGAAAAAGGTCAGTCGCGAAAGCCGGGGGGGAATCGTTTGGGTCAACGAATCGGATGATTCGATCCAACCAATTCCCCGTTCGCTCAACTGGAATTCGTATGCTCGTTATATTTGTCCGCGTTTCGAAACGGCTGCCCGTTCAGGCGAATTGGTGTAGTGATTTTGGGGTTTTCTTTTTTGTCAAGTTTGATCGACCACGTGGCGACAGTGCGAGGTTAATGAGGTCTCGTGTTGTTGGTAAAATATGAAACGAAGGAGCGTTTTATCTGCTCCGGTATCGAGCCCTCTTTCAGCTCGGATATCTCACGGTGTTGCACTTTGCATCGTTGGAATGCAATAAAAATGAATTTTTTTTCATTTCTTTAATTTAATTGGTCTGCTTTTTGTTGCATATTTTGGTTGTAAATTTTTTGATGAGCAAGTCCAAAAATCGATGAGAGATTGTCGTGGTGAAAATTTGCTAAAAGATATTTGGCAATGGAAAATTATCAATTTTCTTGCATTCCTACGAAGCAAAGTTCAAATTTATTTGTAATAAAAAGAGCCACTGGAGTTTGCAGCGCTGGAATATAGGGTTTTTTATTTCCTTATTTTCACTTTTCTAATTATTTTAATCGCATTTTTCGGTTGTAGAACTCTGGAAAAGCAACTAAAAAAAATCGTTGAGGTTTTCTCGTTGGGATCTGCCAAAAAAATTTGACAATGGAAAAATAATCATTTCGGTTGCACTGCAATGAAGCAAAGTTCAATTTCATCGTATTCGCGCCCTGACTCGAGTCTGGTAGTTTAATATAAAAATAATCGAATATATATATTTATAGGGGATGCGAAGTGGAATATGATGGGAAATGTAATAGGGGAATGACCCCATACGATGGAAGCTAAAATTAAAGAAAATAATTATATATATTTATATAAATATTATCGAGCGAATTCAAAGCTGTCCAACGACATTTTTAATGATTCTTCAAAATTTTGGTCGTCTCGAACAAGGTCTCATTGATTTTTCGAAGTCTTTAGGATTGGAGCATAAATATCAGCATTGAGCTCAATATAAATCTGAAAAAACTTGACTTTGGATGAAAAACTTGATGAAAAAAACCCTGAAATCCGATTTCATTTCTTTTTCATCAAGTTTTTTAAAGGATATCCCGCAGTGTCAAAGTAGCCTACTGTTTTCCATTTGGAGTTCCTAACTACCCCTGAATCAATTACTAGACGACGTTGAAGTTTGCATCGTTGAAATGCAACGGAAGATAATTCTTTTTCGTTTATCAAAAAATCTTTTGGCCAATTTAGACAGCGAAAATCACTTCGCCGTTTTTACGTATTCTCACTACAGATCAACGACCGTAACTTACAAAAAAAGCCTTCGGAAAATGAAAAAAATAAAGGAATAAAAAAATAGAAAAAAAAAACAAATCGTCGCTGAATATTTTCCTCACACTGGGCAATACCAAAGAACTACATCGTTGGACCTCGCGACCCAAAAATTCACGAATAAAACAGCTTTCGATGTCTACTCTCTTCGAAATAAACGTGAGATCGTCCTAACGCAATGGAATGTTTCTTTTCAATTTCGCAAAATTAATCGCGAATTCCAGCTACAAGGGTTGCTCGAAAATATTGTATCATTTTTATTCACCAATCCACAACCCAATCAAACCCAAACCAAAATTTCGTATCGCAATAAAAATGGCGAAAGTCAAAAGTAAAAAATGAATGTTCCGTAGGTTCCAACCTTGCAAACGTCAACACCATACATTGCGATCGAGCCGAGGACAAAACTCGTCGAAAGCCTTGGCTCGTTTCAAATACCAGGAGGAAATGACGACGAGCTCGAAACGCCTGTCCCCGCGCATCGAATTGCACTTTCACTCGATGTTTTCCGAGCTCGGAAAAAAATATGAAGAAAAAAAAATGCCACCCATTCCAACGATGCAAAGTGAAAGACGATGACTCGTGTCCGTCCGTTTGCCGATTTTGCCGATTCGTTTGCGCGCCCCACGTCGCCATTTCCTCCGGCAGATGCGCGCCGAGAGTCTTCGTACATATACGTTTCGTCTCCTTTTTTTTTTGTTGCTTACACGCACGATGAGCCATCGCAAACGCGAGGGAGTCGAGCCTCGTCGGAGCGTGAAGTGGGAATTTCGGTGTCGGCGATCGGCGAGACACCGGATTCGCGAGTCGAGGCCAAGCGTCGAGGTCCCCGTCGTCTCATCGCGAAATTTCTCTCCCTCGACGGGAAACGCGGGGTCTTTTTTTTCGCCTCGTTGACTTCCTTCACCGACAGACTGTCCTCCCAGACCATGTTGATTGTTTCGCTTCGCGACTTGTGTCACGTGATCGGCTATTCTTCGCCGATTTTTCCTCGACTTTTGACGTTCCCGAAAATTGCCGCAGAGACGAATTCGGATGAACGAAAATGGCGCACGAGGATGCGGCCTATCGTCGTCCGAAACCGGGCCAAACTGTCGGCTAGTTGGGAGCCCGATTTCCAAGCCAGCGCCGAGATGCCGGTCGATGAGCGAGCGAGAGAAAGCCTGACAAGCTCACACTGTTTTATAGGATGTCCCGCAGACACGGGCCTGGTGCACACGGTCTCCGCACGGAACGAATCCAATTGATGCAATTGAATTAGGCAGCGAGAAAGAGGGAGAGAGAAATAAGAGTGGCACGAAGCGAAGAGCCTACACATACCGGTCTTCGGTCTTTCACGATCTCGTGGTCCCCTGGTCGTAAGTTCCTCTATTCCAACCCACGTCGGCCACTAATAAACGTCATCACCAAAAAATCTTTCATTCGTTCGGCGCTCGTTTCACTAACTTCCCGGAACTCGATGCTTTGCAACGGTGCCTGTCACGATCGGTAACTTTTCGACAGTCGCTAGTTGCATTACTCAAATCCAGGTGAGCCACGAGATGTCGATGAAAAAATCTTCATCCGTTGCCCACGTGTTCCACCAAGTTCATCAAACCCAACGATATCCGATCGATCTCCAACGATCGGTAGCTCGAAGTCCCCCAGTCTTTGCGCACTATTTCAACCAACGTCGTCCACTGGTAAACGTCACCACAAAAAATCTTCGATTCGTTCCGCGGTCGTGTCACTGACTTCCCGAAACTCAACGCTGTGCAATTATGCCTGTCACGATCGGTAACTTTTCGCTAGTCTTCAGTTACATCGTTCCAATCCGAGTGATCGACGAGTCTTCTCGAAAACCTTCATCCGTTCCGTACGTGTTCCAGCAGGTTCCTTGAACCCAAAGTTATTCAATCGATACTTCAAGATCGGCACGGAGATCGTTACACTTACAGATCCACGACCGGTTTCCTGCGAGATTTTCACAAATTCTAGGACAATCCGGTTGGATGCGTAAGTGTTGAGATCACGGGAAGAATATTAAGGTGAAAAATTGCTGTATCGGTCCGAGTTCGCGAGAATTCTCCGCGCACGACCCTGCTTAACGATCGACTCGCGGAAAACTCGGGCGCCCGTGCGCATCAAGGAAATCGTTGATGTTCCACCAGCTCCACTGGATAGGAATGATCGCGTTGTGTCGTGCGAATAACGCATGCGCCGAACTATTCATACGTACAAGTACATACGTGCACGTGTACGTTCGTATCACGAGCAGTGTACCGATGTTTCGTGAGGAATGCAAACTACCGATTACGCCATGTTTCACCTAGTCGGTATCACAAAAGCGCGTTGCACGACCGTCTCGGTCTTTTGTTCCTCTCCTCCTCCTTCGCGTCTCTCGGCTCGTCCCACCGTACAG